>OZ002740.1:77502248-77542481 GCA_963924295.1 Dioctria rufipes | reverse complement strand
GAGACCTGCTTTAAACAATTCCATGGATATTTCTCCCAAATTTTTATACCCTAGATGAAATCTAAAGATTATACAAGTTTGTCATTCCGTTTGTAACACATCGAAATAATTATGGTAGAGTAAAATGGATTGGACACCCACATCTTAAACACCTACATCTTAAAACTTTTTTTGTTTTTGCATGTCCGACCGTCTATCCGTCCGTGCGGACGATAACTCGAGAACGTGTTCACATAGAATACTGAAATTTTATACGCGGACTTAAAAAAAAACAAAAAAAAGCAAAAAAATGTAAAATGAAGTTCGAAATAAAGCAAATCGGGCAACCCCTTCGTGCGGTTGCCAAACAAAAATTTTAGTTTCCACTATGTATTTGGACACTGCCTGAGAACGGGTCGACACAGAGAGCTGAAATTTGATACATGGTGTTTTTTTGGTACAAATTTGATTAGTGATAAATCCGTTTCATAAAAATGCAGAGTTTTCCGATTTTTCCGAAAAAAATTTCCGGAATTTTCCGACTTTTCCGGAATATTTTCCGGTAAACAAGTATTCTAAATTATGCGGGATCAAGTTCCCTATCAACTGGTATCATTACTTTCCCTCCAACAATGGTGAAAACTTGCAGAAAAAATCCAGGAAAATTGATGTAATTCCGGAGTTTTTCCGACCAAGGAAGCGTTTGAGCGTTTTGTAACCCAAGACAAAGTTGTAGAGCGAAATGAGTTGTATAAAGTTGCTTTTGTGCAAAACTCCATGAAAAAGCCGGAAAAGCGGGAAAATCATCGGAAAAATTTTCATCGATATGTTTCGTGATAAATCTGTTTCAGGAAAAATGCAGAATTTTCCAATTTTTCTGGAAAATTTTTCGAAAATTTCCGGAATTTTCCGACTTTTCCAGAAAATTTTCCGACAAAAAAGTTTTATAAGCTATGCGGAATTATTTTTTTTTTCGTCCTACTGGCATCAATACTTTCTCTTCAACAATCATGAAAACTTGCATGAAAAATCGAGGAAAATTCATGTAAATTTTTATAAAAATTTCATAGTAATAGTAAAAGTCTGTGGAAAACATGGAAAATCGGGAAAATTCATATTATATGGGATCAAATTGGAATACAGCTAAAAAGCGCTGTTTAAAACATAATTTGTATTTCAGAAAACCGTTGCAGTACTTCAACGATTTGATACTCGAATAAATTTTTTGAAAAACTGGTAAATCAGTGCCTTTTCAGCCGTCATAAAATTGTTTTAAAATATCTCCATGCAGCACGTAATAACAATTTAGTTAACGTGAAAAAGGAAGAAAATAAAATAAGTAAAAAACGAGTTTTCAAACAAAACTGAGGCCAAGCCGCATGAGAAAGTAGAAAGTAAACTTTTCTTCACACACAGAGGTGGACTCAGATTTTGTTCGCTGACAATCACGATAAGTGAATTGATTCATGAAGAAAAAGAATATTCAAAAGAAATGTCCCAATCAAAAAAATCTGAGTCCACCTCTGTGTGTGAAGAAAAGTTTATTTTCTACTTTTTTAATGCGGCTTGGCCTCAGTTTTGTTTGAAAACTCGTTTTTTACTTATTTTATTTACTTGTTATCTTTAAATTGCTATCAGAGTATTCCTTCAAAGTTTTTTCTGTATAGAGGTGGGAATACTTCTTGTATTAATGCTACATTATTTATATCTTCCTCTCACACTATCATTGTAGCAGATATTAAAAACAAAAAAAAACAAGATGCGTAGGTTTCTACCAAGCTATACAAAGTGTCCCGAAACAATGGCAGTCAAGCGGTAAAAAAATGTTACCATTGTGTGCACATTAATACAATCGTGAAGCGGTGATAATTTCGTGACCCAAAAGTTGCTAGCCGGAGTTACTTGCTGTCATTGCGCATTTACATTAGAACCAATGGAATTGACTGTGATTGCAAAACAGTTAGGTGACAAAAAGTCTCCAGTGAGTAAGATGCCCTTACATGTTTTATGTTATTATTCTTGTTGATAACCAAGGCTCTTAGAAAATAACTTCTGTTAGCGGCCTTCATATCCTAAAGTGCCCAGGGCCCCCGCTTTGCAATGACCAAAGTATGCTCTTATCCTCGAACGTAACTAAAGTTTTTTTAATTTTTTAATGCGAGTTGTATATATATATATAAGAAATTTTTATTAAATAGAAAATTGCTTACTTCATGTAGGTTCAAAACCCACCAGGTTATTGATGTCTCCCTGACTGTTCGTTGATCGATGGATCGCACATGTTCCACAAAATTTATTTTGAAGGGCCTACACCATATTAAATATTCTGTATATTGTTTTCTTTCGAACGTTGTAGCTCTCAGTTTTTTTTTTTTTTCATCGATATGTTATTCATAGAGAGATTTTTGTTTAATTCGCTATTTTTGTTTTATTGTGCTATATCGATTAATATCGGTAGATGAATCGGCAATTCACCAAGCTGGAATCGAGTAGTGATTATGTTTCGGACTATGGATGACTAAAGTACCTACTATCACTTTCGTCAAATTTTTCAAAGAAGGCGAAGCAGTTGGTTTAGGTTGGGCTGAAGGCGTTTATATATATTTCACGATTTCAATCGGCAATCACAAATGGCTTACAAATTTTTCTCACAATATTCTACTCACTGAAATTCTATTAATATTATGATGCCATACGAATGTTATTTAATTTGGTTGGTCTACATCACATTTCTTAGTGAAGAAGCATCTGGATCAAACTGGATAGAATGGGTGATAATATCTCTTTTCTGGATGGTTTATTTTCTCTCTGGAAAATTGAAAATCTTACTAATATTTGTCAGTAGATATTATTTGTGACGCATTCCAAAATATTATAATCATATTTCGGTTTTGCTTCACATTTTCATCCCAAACCTGTAATTAAGTAAATGTAATCTGCAACGACTCAAAATACTGTCGTCGCACAGCTTATGTTGGTACTTAAGTAGTCCTCTTAGGTGGCCTGCATTCAACTTTAGACCTAGAAAAAAATATGGTAAAAGGGGCCAGAAAGCATTAAATACGTCCAGAAAAGCTTAAGAATAGCTACAAATGAAGTGTGAAAGGCTTTCTAATGCGATTTTCTCAAGAAGATTACAAGAAAATCTTGCGTGAAAAGAAAATTTCTAACATAATATAGGTTTTACTCCATTCTTTGTTCTTTCATTTTTATATATGTATTATGTACAACAAGAGCAAGCTTTTCGTTTCTTTTAATCGGTACAAGACATTGACATTAATTCCTGAGTTCTCAGTATGAAAAAAAAAATACAGAAAAGCGCATTTTCTCAAAGAGTCCATAAAAGGCAGGTGAGATAGCAGTAGTTATTGAGAACATACAAGAACCGTTCTTATATACCATTTTTTAAGGGCACTGGGAATAAAATTGAAAATTCAGGATATTCATTGCTCTGCAATATCCTCCAGAGGTAATCAGGAATCCTGTCCAGAAATAACTTGTTAACAATCTCTTCTCTGGGAGCAATGCAATTTCCGTAAAGATATGTGCTATCACTAAAATAATAAAACTTAAAAATGGTGGAGGTAGCTTACCTGATTTGTAAACGTTGGCGATGTCGATGTCGTGTTCAGTCTTGGGACATTTACAGTATCCTCTGTGATTCAACATTTACTCTATCGTATACTTTCTCTTCCAAATTATACTCATCCTTGCTGTTCTCTTGTGGTACAATATTTGGATTGTTATCTTCTAAGCTGGAATAGCTGTCCACTTACTTAGTGGCCCAGCACTGCCCTTATCAGTTTCAGTTGTGGATGCATCAACTTCACTTTTTGAATGTTTCGTTCGAACCTTGATGAAAATGATAATGCAAACAGCGACCAAAATCAAAGTTGCTATAACTCCCACTACAGCGTCCAGTAGTGCAGTCAAATGCACCACAACAGCTGTTAGGAAAACGGAAAATTATAGATAAAAAGAAATAACAAATTTGCTATTATTGATTCTGTTTAATCCAGAACTTCCAAGTTCTGCATCTGCAGCAGTAGCAGAAGTAGTAGAAGTTTGCTGCAATGTGAAAAATACCCAATTTCCTGGTTTCAAATTATGTTTTCAACTCACCAGTCCACAGCAGTGGAGCTGATAGAGTTTTGGTTCGCATTCGAAAACGCTCGATTGCAGGAACCCTACAAATTGTACGAGGTCTAGGGAATCACAAACACCGAATAGCTGGGTAAACGTTTTATAGTATAGTATATAGTAAAATCCACATGTCTGTAGGACGTGTTGCAGAGAATTTGTCGGTTCAATTAAAATAGACTTCTACGTAAAAATGCTGTTGGATTCCACCATAATTTTTTCATAGTTAGATTCATAGGGAGTAGAGGTGCTTGTGTGTCGCTCCTACAGTTACCGCGCTCAAAGCACATTTGATTCCAGTGAAGTGTCTTTTTTTTATATATTTTATACTATTCTCACTTCTTGTTTTGCTCGATGGCTGGAAAAACTCGACATTATTCAACTAAATCTAACTCTGCACGTGCTGAGTCTAAGAACGATTCTCCAATGGATGCGGTTAAGGCTTCTTCCTCTGCTTGCAATCCTCCTCCTGAGGATGGTGCAGTACCTAATATTTCTTCTACAGCTTCGCATTATTGACCGCATTGATTCTATCTTGGAGGAAAGGCTTGCTGAATTGCATGGAAGTTTTAATGCAACTTTGGATTTGCGCTTATCAGTCAATGACCTCAAATTAGTCTTACATTAAGTCCAAAGTAAAAACGAAGACCTAAAACAATGTAAGCGCTCAGCTGATAATATAGTCAGAGGCATTCTAGTAACATCTGGGGAAAATATACAATCAGTGACTGCAAAAATTGCTACCGTAATTAAACATCAGCTGTCACCATTTACTGAGGCCTTTCGTCTCCAACCAAATTGACATATTGCTGTCACTATGTCACCTAAGGGTAACAGGCCTGCTTCCCACCCATTATTTTACGCCTATCTTGTCCATTTGAGCATAAAATATTCTTAAAATTGCTAAAATCACATCGTAATATACAGCTAGGAGATCTGCAACCTGGTTTTTCTTCTTATTACCCCATTCGAATCTACGAGTGTTTGACACCGAAAAATAACAAAATCTTTCAAACGGCGCTGTAGTTAAGAAGAATGAATAAAATTTATTGTGTGTTCACAAGAGATGGTCTGGTGTTTATGGTTCGTGCTGAATCGGACAAAGCGAGGCTTATTACTGATCTTACACATATGTAAATTTTGTAATTTTAATTTTTTTTTTCTATTTTCTTAAGTACATATTTGATTTTGTAATTCTTAGTATCTAGTAATTATCTTATTCTTTCATATATTTTTATTCAACATAGCTTTAGTTTCTCATGCTTGAATTCTTGAGTTTATTTAATATTTTTTTAGTTTAGTATACAATCGTCATGTGCATTGATATTTGTTTTGATATAATTCTTATTTTTACTGAGTTACTCTGCTGTGGCCTACATATGTTCTGCGGTGGGTGATACCCAGTCTCCTTTGAACAAAATCAGCGCTATTCTGAATATCTTTCCCAAACAATCTGAGGGCTTCACAATTTGCATATTTAATGCGCGCAGTTTAAATAATAAAATTTATCTTAGCTTAGAATAAACTACTGTGAGAAGTTAATTTCAAAAATTAACTTACAAACAAAAAACCTTGTAACGAACTTGGTCCGGTAGAGTGTCATATCTCGAAATAATGTGATTTCGAGAAAATTGTGTTTCTTATATAAAAAATGCATTTTTTACACAACTATATTCTATGCAAGACCGATTTTTGTAAGAATAATGGTCTTTCTAAAGGAAAAGTGTGAAATAATTCACTAGGTATTGCTGATAAATATTCTAAAATTTCCCATCTGCTTACGGTCATAGTTTGTAACTCAAAATTTCTTTACACGACCAAATGCGATAATTTCTCCTATAGGGAAAACTATTGAATATGATACAGAAGAAAATCGGCGAAAATAAGTTAGTTGCCGCATTAACCGGGAAATGTATCAGTTTCATGCTAGGACGTACCAAACTTTTCTATTTAACTGAAAGTTCCATTACAGCGTTTCAAACAAGAATTAATTATATATTTCTTATTTTCTTACTCGCGATGACTATATTTGATATTATGAGACTGAAAGGTGAGATAAGCATACAAAATTTCAAAATTAAGCGAAATTAAGTGGGGTAAATCACACATCTAAGGAATAGACACCTGAGCAGCTATCACATACTACCAAATTAGATTTTTCCTTTCTTTTTACGGATTCAGTTTTTCAGAAAAATTGCATATTTTAACAAAAAATAGACAGGAAAGATATTGCTTTCCACATCATTATTTTCAAAATCAAAAATTTAAACTTATTGCAACTGTATTGAAATTGCAAAATTTGAAATGTACGGTATTCGGGTAGGAAGATTATTGTGTAAATTTTCTGTCAGTTTCAGACGAACATACACTACACGTCGAAATTTATAATCGCCGCCAATTATAAATTTGTATGGTTTTAGGTTCTTTTTGAAATTTTGTAAAAGCGGCACAAATTGCACGAACAGTAACTAAATAAATAAATTGGTTTCATTGTTTATGAAATTATAATTATTTTATTGAAGATAAAGAAAACAGAAGCTTTATCATATCGTAATTTTAGCAGATAAAACTTGAATTTCGAGATCTTCAAAAGAAGCAGTTCTTAGTTACTTAGATGAGCCCTTGACGAGACCTTAGAGCCCTATATTTCCGACCTCTTTTGGACTTGGCTACCCAAAACCAAATCTTGGGTGCGCTACTAATAGAGTTGTATAGAGTGGCAACTGGCATCCTTTTCTTCTACTGCATATGGCCATCTCTCTATGGTTCTAATTACAGCAGAGTGGACCTGCATGAAAATAGGTTCTATTCCAATTTTCACGCTGCCAACTCCGAAAGATTATTAACTGGAATTTCGAACTAATAGCATGTGGATGGCTCCATAATTTTTTTTTTCGTAAATAACATGTTTTCATGTTATTTTCTGATTTTATATTTTTTACAGTGACCGAAAATAACTGGTATTTTGAAAATTTTTAACAAAAAAGTTGGGATAAATCATGATCGTGGAATTTTGTGGAATATACCAACATATGTCTTGTGAAACCCGTTTCGATTCCTGTAAAGCTTTTGAAAACTTAAATTTTAATTAAAAAAAGCTAAAAAAAACTAAGCTGTGGCTGGATTCCGCAACTACGAGATTTCGCGTGTACACAAAATTTTGTGTACACAACCTTGTTCCGATTCCGCAAAAGTGGAAATGAGTTTTTCTGTCAAAATTGTGTACACTTTAATTGATATTTTCCCACGGGCATTTTGTTCGTGAATTCTGAAGAGGTAAGTACATTGAACCGTGAGTTTTTGTCGAGCGTTATTTTCAAAATTATTTGTTATATTATTTATTAATATTATTTTTAAATTTGTAGATAAAATGGCTGCAATTAAGGCGAAAAAGGCAAGCGAGGAACAAAAAGAATTTTTACTTAATTTTATGGAAATTAACGTAGAATTTGCAAACGACAGGTGAGATTTCTTTTTCTTTTTTTTCTTTTTTTTGTAACGAGAAATTGCAGAAATTTATAATGGCATTTTGATAATTTTATTCTAATTTAATTTTTGAAATTAAAAATTTTCCATTTCAGATTCGAATCGATTGATGGAGCCCATACAAGGGCAAGAAAATGGTGTGAATTTGCTGATAAATTAAATAGTTTAGGGGGAGCTATTAAGGATGGACCTAAGTGGAGAAAGTTTTGGCTCGATCAAAAGTTAGTGAGGTTTTTGAAATTATTTCGGTATACTCGTAATTAAACATTTTATTTTTATATTTTAGAATTCACGTTAAGGAAAGAGATGCGCTTCTCAAAGCGGCTTTTGAGAGAAGTAGGGTGAATGGTCCCAAAAAAATTAAGCCCCTAACGGACTTTGAAAAAAGAGTGCTCCAGCTTATGGTCCCAGCCGTTGTCCATGGTAACGAAGAAGTAGAAGAGTTATTTAATACCGCGGATGTAAGTATTGCTAATAGCTTTTTTCAAACATTTTATTTCTAATGCAAAGCACATTTGATTTATATTTTAAAATATTTATAGAGCATTGCGATGGGGCAAATGGTTCAGGAAAGGCTGCTAGAGGAGACACCGGCAGGTGAGAGCTCAGGAAAACCTCCCCCTGCAGCAGTTCAACCTGCAAATATAACGGCTCCCAGGAAAAGGCAGCGGAAACCTTCTGGGAAAAATTGAGGAAAAGCTAGTTGAAATAGAGGAAGAAAAATTGTTGTACATAAGAAAGAATTATGAATTGCAACAAAGAAAATTCGAGGCTGAAGAAGAGTGGCGCAAGTCCTGGCTAGAATTAAAAAAAAAAATTGGATATAAAAATTAAAAAAATTGAGTTTAAAAAAAAAATTATAAAATAATTTATTTCAATATATTTTTACGGTTGTTTTTTCCATATAAAAGAAGATATTAAAAATTAGTAAAATTGTTGTCAACAATTATTTGACGAACACGTCTTCCTTCTGATAACGTATTACCACCGCTTTCATCGTCAATCATAATATGACCTTCATCAGTTTGCTCATAAGCTTCCTCTGATAGTTCAAGCAGTGGTACGTTTGCTTTTAGCAAGACATTATGTAAAACAACACAGGCATTAATAATTCGTCCTGCTTTTACAGGATCATAACATAGTACTCTGTCTTTCGGTAAACGGAATCTACTTTTTAAAATTCCAATACAACCTTCTACAACGTGTTTTTTTATTGGCAATATTAAACCGTTCTTCTCCTTGATTAGACGATGAATTAATGGGTGTAATTAGCCAGGGTTGAAAAGGGAAGCCACTGTCTCCCAAAAGCTAGAAATTTCGTTCTCCACGAGAATGTTTCCTTCTTAAATGTTCCTGTAATTCAGGACGGCGCCATATATAAGCATCATGTGATGTTCCTGGGAACTTTGCATTAGCATAACGTATGACGCAATTAAAATCGCAGGCTATTAGGACATTTATAGAATGACCGCCTTTGCGGCAATAATACACGCGCTCTACGTCGCTGCTTGGGGAATTAATTTTGATATGACTTCCATCAATTAGACCCACGATTCCGGGGAAAGATGCTAGTTGGTAAAAGTCCTGTTTGATGGCACTTTCTTCTTGCTGCCCAGGAAAGTAAACATACTGATTAGAGACCTCATTGATAATGTCTGCAACTTCATGTATGCTTCGGCTCACAGACGTTTGTAACATGAAAGACATAAAATCGTGCCCAATCGCTCGTTGAAAACTTCCCGTAGCAAAAAAAAACGCAAAGCACATAGAAATCTCAAATGTACAGGAATTCCAGAAATACGCTCCGTTGTATAAAATAACGGCTTGATTTTGTCTAAAAATTGTACGCACAGACGTTTTGGAAACCGATACAATTCAACAAATCGCTCCTCAGATATTGTTTCAAAAGGATTTTCGGAATCCCTTAACTTCCTTCTTACTATAATCAAATTCTGTCTAGAATGTTTAAAAATTTGCAAATATAATAAATTATTGAATTTATCTTTACCTTTCTCTTCGCCTTAATACTAGCGAATTCATACTCATTTGTTATAACTAAACTTAACTTTTTTAAAAAAGACTATTTTCTCACTGATAGTTTCAAATAACAATTCAAAACTCATTCAGCACAGAAAAATTTTCATTCAGCACTTAAGTGTACACGGCTACTTACGGAATCGCTTGAAATTCAAAAGTGTACACTTGAGCTCACGTGAGTTTTTCAAATCGTGTACACTTTCAAATTCTTCACAGTTGCGGAATCCAGCCCCTGGAAAGACTTTTTATTTTTTCTGGCCAAAATATAACGCCAGCATTTTATTTTTTCGAGCTGGAAGTAACAGTTTTTGAAGCCGTAAGTATAAAAAGCCAAGCTGGCTTCTTATTTTCAGTTATGAATTTTTACGAAAAAAGCTTAATTTACTTGTTATTCGTGGCTGGTAATAGTTTTGAAGCTAGAAAAGCAAGCGCAACGGCTTGATACATTTTCGGTAAAAATATAAAAAGCGAGCCCAGCTTTTTATTTTTTCTAGTTAAGCTGGCTTTTTATTTATGCCAGATAAAATAAAAAGCCAAACAGGCTTTATATTTTTGCCAAATAAAATAACAAGCCTTTCCACCTTGATTTTTTAGATTCAAATTATTATCGGTCAAGAATAACAGGTAAAATTGGCTTTTTTCGTAAAAAGTCATAACTGATTCGGTTCCTGATATTTTATGAATGCAACTAATAAAGCAAGAGGTATTTTTTGCAAACTTCTTAACTTAAAAACCAGAAACGACTTTAATCTTTAGATAGTTTCTCCAGCAATATAATGACGTAAACGCTGATTCTAATATCTAGTTACCTAGGTGTATATTTTATTTTGACTATCAGAACCAGCTTAACACAAGCTCGCTGCATGGACACGTTTAATAAATAAACGTCTCAACAATACATGCGATTCATCACTTAGTCGGTGTTAGTATTAGTATGTTACACAAAACATAAACCCAAACACCAGATGAAATTACATGCACAAAACATTAAACAGAATAGATTAGATATTATATAGACGTTTTTTTAAAACGTGCTTAGAAACGTCGAGAACAAAATGCTCACATATTATGACATTCACATATTATGACATTTCACCTCAAATTTGTCATACTTTTATATTCACGAGATTCATTTTGATTTATACTTTTCATCAACCACAAAATAAACTAAAATAAATTTGCAATAAATTAATGTCAGAACACGCCTAAAAGAACGACATATTAGTCTACTGTTTCCGAGCTTGTGAAAAAACTTTTATATTGTATGGTAAATGTATATTCTATACTTAATTAGAGCATTAAAAGTGCTCAAATTCGAAATAATATTTTGAATTTTTCATGTGAAGTGTCATTTCCAGTCCATTCTACGTAATGCAAGGCCTACTGTGCTGAATAACAACACGAAAAAATCAGTAGAAAAGTTCATTTCATTTAGCCGTATATTTTGATATTAAAGTTCGACAAATGAACAGAATTACCCCCAGGTGTCTCCTTTTTCGAGTTTCTTATATTGCCTAGGACAGTTGTTTCTTTGTATCTAGGTCTGGCATTGTTATGACGTTTTGTTATGTTAAGTTCGAATTTAGCTCTACTGTGCACTGGGAACACCTTCGTTCTGGACTCAAAGCTCACTCTATTCCACTCTGCTCCATTCTTCATTGTGAACTGGGCATTTGAAATAAACTAATTCGAATGAAAATAAGGAATTTCTTATATTTGTATCATCTGAATTTTGTTGCTTTATGGGCGCGACATGTTGACATTGTGATCCAGGAGGAGCAACCGCTCTACTGCTCCTTCCCTAGATACGCTTTTGACTCTATCGTACCTACCATTATAATTCTTTTTTTTTTAGTTTTTTAGGTGTCTATGTTAACTTTATTTTAAGTCAACATTTTGTAATGTAGTTTTTGTGAATAGTTTTTATTAACTTTAAAAGTATGCACGTTCAGGAATCTGACTCCTTTTGTTACATATTCTATCACGATTGTTAAAATTTCAACCAAAATTGCTAATATTTCTGTTCTAATGTTTTTTTTTTGTTATCTGCATAACACCCTTTCTTTTCTTCCTTTCGTTCCTCAAATATTAAAATCTGGTACCGTTAGAAATATTTTTTAACCGATAAGGAGGTCAATTAAGGCTCTTGCTATATGAGCTGTTGTCCCGTCTTGCTGAAACGGGGTTCACAACTCCTTCCTCTAATACTTATAAGAAACAAATTCACGATCGTATCGATCACATATAGTGAAATATCCAAATTAATATGTGGACATATTTCATGTTAAGAAAACTAAATGATGCTTGGAAATCATGCTGTTACGGCTAATTGACTTACAAAAAGACCATAAAGGTAACTTCAGATCTTGTTTTGAAAAAAGAAAACATTCAAGGCAGATGTGTGATAATTCGAAGCACAGTTGATGACTGGACAACTTAATGGAAGCATGAAAATAAACAGTAGAATCCTCTCTACTAAACACTCTGACAATTTCGCTGAACTGCCCGTACTGACTTATAAAAGAAAACCCCAGTGGCAAAATTGAAGAAATTGCTTGATAATCTAATTTATAGCTTCCGTTTAACTGATTGATGCACTTCAATCATTTATCTACACCACATTGTTGTAAAGAAGCATTTCAATTCAAATCGAACACAAATGTTTAACAAATGCTGGGTAAACAGCAAGAATTTTCAATCGTCCACCCTCCCTCCACATGAACAGGAGCCCCTGACGGTACAAAATGTCAGATGTCAAACTTTCATTGAAAACAACGCCTTTCTCTATCGGAAGGATTCAATACGGAAGTAAGCCACAAATCACCCCAAACAATGACAAGAGAAGTTGGTTGGTTATATTTGTAGGTATGTACACATATGTGTGAGTAAAAGTATGTATACGATATTTTTGATACTAATATAACTCATGCGCTGCTGATTAGGAAACTTGGCTCAAGTCTCATATACTCAATAATGCTGTATCTATTCCAGGTTTTTCAATGTATATATCCTCCCTCAAAACTTCTCTCTTAGCCAGGTGAAACATTTGAATTTGTATGTATAGAAGATAATACTGGCGTTGATAAGTGTATTATGGTTGCCGCATATTGCCCCCCTAATGGTTTTAAAGACCATACATTCATCGAATTTCAAAGAACTATTTCCCACCTCTGTTGTAGTTACTCGAATATTATTGTTGGTGGTGACTTTAATGTTGATGGCTGAGGAGACGCAATCAGTATTGAGACCTATTATACCTCATGCAATCTTTAGACATAACAAATGTTAATCATATGCCAACGTTCTTCAATACTAGCAATCCGTCCCAATTGGATTATTTTTCTGTAACTAATAGCGATAAGGTGTTGTTCCACAATCAGTTGACTTCAATGAGTAGCTTTGATCACGATTTCTTATATCTGTCATACCAGCTGGCTTTTAATCCTTCTTTATTTGCGGACTCATTTTATTTTCGTGATTATAATAAAATTAATTTGGACATGCTCCATGCTGACTGCTCCGCAATACCGTGGTCTAATGAATTCTTACAGGATTCAGTTGGTGAAAAGATGGATTTTTTTAACATCTTAATTTTACAACGCTACTATCAACATGTTCCTCTGATTAAAAAGAAAATCTTTTCTCAACGCTGTCCACGGATAACACAAAAAATTCACACTCTTCTTGCTGAAAGAGATTTCCTCCTGCATCGCTATAAAGTTTCACGGAACCCTGTAACTCATCATCGATAAAAAAGTGTCCGAAATCTCGTTACACTAAAACTCAGGCAAGCCAAAAATACTCTTTTACCTCCAAAAAACCTGTGGCAAAATATACGCTTTATAGGGGTGTCCGATAAAGATGAGAACATATGCTCGATCGAGGTTGATTGCTTGAATGAACATTTCACCTCCTCGTCTCCGATTAATCAGTCTGTTGGTCAGGGCCGAAATCAAGAACTGACTATAAATCACTTTAAAGGGTTTGCATTCTGCTGCATTGATCATTTTGATGTATATTCTTCCTCAATGGCAATGAAATCTACTGCAACTGGCTATGATTTAGTTCCTCCTAAATTCATCAAGTTAATTCCTCCCTTCAGTGTTAGTACATTAGTGGAAATCTTTAATGTTTGCCTTACCACATCTTAATTCCCTATTATTTGGAAAAGAGCTCTTCTTATTATCCCCATCCCTAAAAAAGCTATCCCCTCTTCTAAGAAAGAGTACCGACCAATCGGAATACTCTGCTATTTCAGTAAGGTTTTCGAGTTCGAGAAAATAATATAATAATATAAAATATAACCAAGCTGTTAAGTTCTTATCGCCTAGGAAATCTGGGTTCCGTAATATGCACAATTGTGAAACAGCTCTCATATTACTGAAGCTATTGATCAGGATTTCCTAACGATACTTGTTCTTCTCGACTTTAATAAAGCATTTGGCTCTGTCGATCATACTCGCCTTCTTTATATACTAGCAAGCTATTTTTAATTTTTCTTGATCTGCTGTTAATCTCTTTGGGAACTTCCTTTCACATAGACAACAAGACGTTAAAGTACGTAACATAATGTCGCAGATTCGCTCTGTTCCCCAAGGCTCGATTCTTGGTTCTTTCTTATTCAGTTTATTTTTAAATGATCTTCCCAATGTATATCTGAGTTGTCAGTTGAAATTGGGTTGATCTTAAATGCCAATTAGTCGACTTGTATGCCTATCTATAGAAATGCTGTTAATACATCAGATATGCCTCCTGTTTTACTTAATAATGTTTTCTTACC
This sequence comes from Dioctria rufipes, assembly GCA_963924295.1. Lineage (NCBI taxonomy): Eukaryota > Metazoa > Arthropoda > Insecta > Diptera > Asilidae > Dioctria > Dioctria rufipes. Next base: position 77,528,059 of record OZ002740.1, on the reverse strand, counting down.
GTATCAAAACTCAGTCAGAAATCTAGGAGTTGAACTGAATGCTAAACTTTCTGCTGTAGTCAGGTCATTTATATTATTTGCAGAATATATCGGTCCTTGCGCATGTTATGGGACCATGGATATCTTCTCTCAACTGAGATGCGCATGAAATTAGTAAGAACACTTATTGTACATCATTTCATGTAAAGTACCATGTTATTTCCAAAGTTACACTTATTTGCCGTAGACGACTTACAGTATCATTTAATGACTCTATTCGGGTCGCACTTGGACCCTACTAAACGTCGAGCAATGATATAGGAAATTAAACACTTTTCAACAAAACGATCGGTGTATTCCTCAAAATAACTTTCCAAAATATCCGTCATTTAAGTAGCCCGATCAAAAACATAAGGCCAGCTAGAAACCTATCAGCTGTAAATTCATCTATTCGATTTATCTATAAACTACCCCGTAGTGCTAATAACTCAATGCATTCAAGTTCTGTTTGCACTCACTAGATACTCACCTGGAACATTGTGATCTGTTCTTTTTGCATAAGTTACTATGTAAGAAGTGTCCCGAATATGTCTACAAGAAATTAAGATTAATGCATTCATCCAGAAAGAAGCTCGATGTAACTCAAATTATGGCGAATGCTCTTATTTTGTTCAAATCCTACGTAAGTGAAATCTACTGCCGTTTGACAAACGGCAATGGGCTCTAGCAGAGAATTTCTTAAGCGATTAAAGTCCCTTTCATCTAATTAGTGTCAGGCGCGGATCTAGCATTAAAATTAGGGGGGGGGGGGTCATTTTACAAATTAAATCATCGAGCAAAAAAAAAAAAAAAACATCCAACGCCGGTTCGCATGGCCACGGCAGTACTTGCTGTAGTACTTGGAACTAGGAAATCCGCATTAAGCGGGTGGATGATGTGTCTTTTTTAGTATACTTTTTTTTTTACAAAAACTAATTTTTTTAATAGAATAGGGTGCAAACTGCAGGAGTCATTCCAGCCCAACTTTTCTCAGTTTTACACACTGGTATATATAATATGGACTGCTTGATATGCTATTTCATGCGGGTACAATTTTTTGTGTCAAAAATAGTTCATACGTCGGTGCCAACATTGAAAAATCCATTGGCGGAAAGTTGAAAAGTGAAACCTCTCGAATTTCTATTAACCCAAATAATTAATTTAAAAACATTTATTTCGACAAACCCACTTATTTATTTATTGTTTACAGCCCTTTCTCGCACGTTCGCACATTACATAGGAAAGTGACTAACTCAAAAAATGCAACTTTTCAGGAGAGCGAAAAAACGAAAAGCTGTACATAGAATTAATTCTAGCTTAACGTAGTAATTGTTTGCTAAAAATAGTCTGAACTTTTAAATTTGTTAGTAAATATATTTCTGAAGATTTATATAAAAGAAATTTTAAGTTTTTGTTACCGCAGTTGGAGAGGTTAGCTGTTAATCCCGCATCCTCTTAAGTTGTGTCGCTTTTCTTTGTTGCGAAATAAATATTTTTACAAGTTATTTTTAAGTGGCACAACTCACGATTTTTAAGAATTAAATTCCGTACTTTGAACTTTGTGGAAAAATGTCATAACTCATAATATAATTTGTAAGAAATAATTGCTGTTTTGTGGAAAAGTGACACAATTTAAAATAATACCGTTAAAATGTCGAAAACATATTTACGTTTGTTATAAAGATCGTCACAAGTCAAAAAGTGACACTGACACACTGTTCTATGAAGAATATCTCTGTTCTTAAGTAACAGAAAAGTGATACTATCTCTATCTAGCGGCAAAAACAATCAGATAGAAATATGCCAATTTCATGGTGTAATTAACTCAAAAACGACAAATTTTGAGTTAGGTCACTTTTCTATGTGACGTGCGAATTAGTAGTTGGTGCTTAGATCGAAAGAGAACGCTATATAGAAATGCGCCCACTTTCTGCAGTGTATTTCTATGGACGTAGTCAGTCCTTATTTTAAATGTCAGTGATTTTACATAAGAACGCTGCAAATATTTTAGAATGTTAGGAGTGTTACATGCCAAAATTACCTGAGTGCAACAATGTATGCACGATAGCAAGACGATCGTTTGATATTTATGAAAATATCAAATTTTATTTCAACCATCATCCGCCGCGGTAGGCTGAACACTAATTGTAAACAGGTAAAGAAAATAGAAGTTGCGATACGAAAAAAAAAATAAACGTTTTGTGAAAATAACCATAAGAGGAAGTTTGTGAAAGAAAAAGTTTGTGAACAAAGCAAAAGTAAAAAAAATATATATAAATAAAATAAAAGTGTGCGAGTTGTCTCAATCATAGCTTCCTGAAACGGCGTAGAGTGATTGTCTTCGGCTAAGGTAAGCCCCGAAATATAACAGGAGTTAGGACTAAGTTAGGGCTCTGATGTGGTAACGAGGGAGTCTGTTTCGTGGCTTGGGAAGTGTTTCTCTGAGGTCCGAAACCCAAATTCCGAGAAAAACCTATACACATACATCACATGCATACAATAGCATTCATTGAAATAAATTTTTATTTTTTTAAGTTTCGGAATAAAGTTTTTTTTTAAGTTGAATTATATAAATAAAAAAGGTATAAAATAAAAAAAAAATATTTTTTCAAATAACTCAATTAATTAAATATTTTTTCTCAAATTTAGAGGGGGGGTCATGACCCCCACGACCTCCCCCCCCCCTGGATCCGCCACTGATTAGTGTACATCTTGGTTCATATTTATTTCTATTTTATTATTTAATTTCTATTAGATCTTAATTTTTCATCTTTTTTATTTGATTGTTTTAATTTTGACTGTTATTACATTATTTTCTTTATCCTTTTCCCTTCTTTTATACATATATGTACTAAAATTTCTTTCCTGTAATTAGGTTTAATCTGCTTGATATTTAGCCATTATATTTTCAATATATCTTTAGTCTCTATTTGTTATTCTGTATCTTTAAATTCCACCTCTTTTCTGTATATTAACAAGATTAACAAATCTTTATAGTGTAGCCAGCAATAAAAACATTATTCTATCTTATTGTATCATTTCTTGGTATGCAGAATATTTGAATTGCATTGTACGCTATACAAATTTTAACCGGATCTGGTAATTCTGAAAAACAAAAAAAAAATAAAGAAGTAAATAAGCAGGGAGCAAAATTTCCATTTGAGAATAGGTATTGAGAGAATTTAATTTTTGCAGCGTACATACATTCATACCCAGTATACGAGGGCGGAGATTTCCAGATAAAAACGTATTTACAATTAGAAAATTTTTATTGATTCAATTATTTGAATGAATTATTGCTTCATTTTGGTGGCTGTTGAGGTGATCTTTATGTAGAAGAATGGTATCTGAGTGGGCGCTAAGATAGGAAGCGTAATTATTTCAATCTATGGACTAAGTCCTGCAAATTACCATAAAACACATACATATATAAACATAAATATATATGTAAATGTAATACTGAATTCAAATTTTAACCCAAGTTTATTTAAAATATTAAAATATCCCACAAATTTTTTAAGCGGAAAAATTCAAAAAATAGAGGTCAAATTAAAAAAAAAGTAGTGTAATCTGTAATTTTTAGTTATGACTGCAATAACTCCTGAGGAGAGAGGAGTACTGGATTGGTTGAGCAGTCGTTCCAAAGGTCATGAAGTTCTACATACAACGAACAGTTAACCGTGACCATATGCCCTGCACTTTTTAAACTACAGGATATTTTGTGAAAAAAAAATTTTTTTTTTCTTAAACACCCTGTAACTGCAACTGTTGATATGCCTGTACGTTGGGGAGGTTTCTTGTACTGACTACTTATTGAATCACACAAAACCTCTATGTATATTTATTTCTTTTTTATCCTTGGAAAATAATTAATTTGAGATATTAATAAATCATATTTTTGTACGGTTCAAATATTTATTGTAATTATAGTTGTAAATAACACTTTTATATTGGAAAAGACAATGAATATTATTTTTTTCTAATTTGATGGAAGCTTATTTTGATCTAAAGCTTCTTCGCTCTCTATCGTTTAAAATCAACTTAACTCTATTTCCTAACACAACCATATTTTTAATTTTCTTTACATTTTAAACAAGTCTTGCTTTGTATTATTCTGAAAATGCACAGCGTCACATGTCTACGATTGAAGCCTTTTACAAGTTGTTCAAAGTGTTTTAAAACAAACGTCATATGCAAATTGATTTTTCTTATAAACAGTCGGCACTAATATTAAGCTAACAATATAGATAAATTCAAATTTTTTTTATTTAATAAAAAATTAATTCTTATATAAAACGAAATTAAAATAAAATGTAGCTTCCAATACAATGCCCTACCCCCTTGCCATACAATTTTTTTTTATTGACCACAGTGGAGAAAACACCCTGTATATGGAGGCGCGGTTCTTGCAATTATAACGAGACTGGCCGATGATTGATTAGATTGAGGAAGCGATATTCTCGTTAACTAGGTTTCCGTATGTTTCTCCAATTAAAGCATACACCTTCAGTCTACTTGAGCGACCAATTACATTATAATCCTCATCCCGTCCAGGCCAAAAGGATTATTTATGCCCATGCTTGGTGTTAGTAAAACAGTCGTTCACCAATGGTTTTCTTCGCAATAACTAAGCTGATACAACTATAATTAACAAAAATGGGCTTAAAACTACGAATATATTTAAAAAAGAAAAGTATAAATAAAAGAACTAGCATAAAGCATTGATACAGATAAAATTATAGATATCAAATTAATATAAAAAATACAAATAACTAATCACAAAATTATTCACGTAACTTACAGTCAACAGCAAATTCAAATTCAAGTTTTGCTGCTACATAAATTTGAAAATTGAAATGACCACATAAAAAAAAAACCACTGCCAAATACCCATTTTGCTCAGCTTCACTACTGTTCCTCATGAAAAGTTCAAATCGTCACTTATTTAAAACACCGACATTATTAGATCTAGTCTCGGGCGTGGGAGGGAGTGCCGGTTTTAAAAGGACAACTCAGTTTTAAAAATGCAAAATATAAAATATTCATTTTCAATAATTCATTTGCTTAAACTAATATCACGAAATTCATTTAAAAACTTAAAATCTACGATAAAATTCAATAAAAAATCAACAAATCTTCAAAAAGATAAAAAATCAAATTAAAAATTCAAGCAAGACAAAATGGCGTTTTCTTTATTCGAATGATACTCTCTGTCTCCTTCGTTCCTTTAATTCTGAAAACATAAGAAGAGGACCAAAATCAATTGTCTATCATCAAAATGAAAGAAAAGAAAATGTTGATGCTGCTAGTAGGTGAGGGAAACGATGGCAGCAAGTGGTTCTGTAGAGAAAAAACTAATTCAGATTAGTCTCGGAATATAGATTTATTGTACCCAAGGTGGTATTGTGTCTATATAGTAATAGCTTTTTATATGGTGCGTGCGAGCACAAAGGCAGCAAAATTACCGTTGCTCGTACGTGAGGGCACAAGGGTAGCAAAGTGCTATAGTCGGTAGAACGAGTCAGATTAGTCTCTGAGAGTATTTTGCGCGTGCACAGAAGTGAAGCAATATGCTGCTATAAAGAAGAAGCGCAGAGTAGTCTCTGCATCAGAATTATTCTTCTGTAAATGTGAGCAGGACATGTAGCAGATTAATCTCTGAGCAGAATTATTCTTCTGCTTAGGTGTGGGCAGGAGTATTGCAGATTAATCTCTGCGCAGAATTAAGCTTCTGCTTAGGTGTGGGCAGGAAAGTTGGAAATGATAGGATTTTCAAATTAATCTCTGAAATATAGAATTAATATTCTATACTCAGGTTGGCAATAATATTCTTGTCACTCGGATTAGTCTCTGAATCAGTTATGAGCTCTCTCCTCTCGGTGTTACCCTGGTGATGTTTGTTGAATTTGATGACTGAGGCGAAATCAAATAATTTGACGTAATGCTACGATGTGACATTACGAAATGTAAATATACAAGTGGGATGTACACTTTAGGTAAGTTGATGATATTTTCAATTTTGTTATTTATAATAATAATTTTGTATGTTTTAGGTGTTGAATCTATTTGTTGGAGTATTTGGACAACGCTGGAGCAAAGGAAGGAAGTTCCCAACTATCAGATAACAATTTTTTATTCATTCTTCAAACTTGACACTTTGTGTTCCTCTTATTCTGTATTTTAGAAGATATGTCTCATCGAGTGAATTAAAATACGTCGGTGGCCTGCCCTGACTGTTTTAGTTCACGACACAGCTATGAATTAGGCATGCTTAAAGCATTATCCGACCATACTCATGCCATTAACAGAGATCGAATGTCCAGTCTGGTCCTCCTTGATTTCAAAAAGGCTTTTGAACCGATCAACGTTGACAAACCTTTCATTAAACTTCGTAGGTATTTCAATTTTTCTGTCCTTGCAAAAGGTGCAAAAAGGATTGGGTTATCGTATAGTAAACATAATTTTTGTTTTTTTTTTATAAATAATTTAAAGGTAGTGTAACTAAAATCTTCACTTTGTCCAAAAGAAATGTCTACGTTTACTTTACTTTTTCAGAAAAATAGCGTAGAACTATTGGACAAAGTTATGTTGGAAGCGACTTTTGTTATTTTTGATCAGTTAATAGTCGTAATTATGATTTGAAGTGCAAAAGGGAATAGATGCCCAAGATATATACGTATGTATGATGTATATTTAGAAAATCTCTCTTCAGATGTAAACACTCCGTAAAGAAAGAACTGAATAGAATAAAAATAAAGTAAGATATAAACTTAGTTATTTTGTTAATTTTAAAACTAATAGCGTTTTAGTTCACAGGGAAACTGGAGCAAAAGGCCCACTTGTTCAGAGTAAATTTAATATGTTCGTTCGCTTTTTTTAATTGAACTACTTTGTTAGATTTTTAAACGAATTCCTTAATATAAGTTTTATTGTCATTAAAAATAATAATTTTTAAATTCTTTTTATTTAATGTAGTAAGGAGAATTTCAAGGAAATGAAGCAACAGCGAGAATTTGAAACAAAATACCTGGATCTTCCATAATCACCAATACCGGGGTGAGGTTTTGTCCAAGAACCATTTTTGAACGTTAAATATAATCGAATTGAAGATCTTCCACCCTTAAAAAATAGAAGTTATCGGTTATTTTTGAGTGACACTTAAAAATATTCAATTTGATCGTTTGCTAGTAAAAAATATATCTTGAAAAAATTGGATTTGTTCAAATTGAATTCCCATGTAGGCGTGAATAATTAACAATGTCGTACGAATGATTTTACGGAATATCCGGAAAAACTCTCCACAAAGTATCTGTTGAAAATATCTCCTAAAATTCCAAAGTCATTGTTTTTAATATTTCTGAAGAAATTATATGGATTAATTTTGCAGAAATTCCGAAGAAAACTCTACACAAATTATGTATGGATAATATCAGCTAAATTTCCGAAGCCATTCCTCGGAATAATAACTGCATACCTACTTTCCTCGGACATCGTAACTTTTACCTCGTGATTCGCATAAAATTCTTTTGATATTCATTGGAATATTTCATGGTATGCATTGTCATGACAGGAAAATTTTCTAAGAATATCTGATGAAATTATGAGGATTTTGTTACTAGGATATGACATTATGGTATAGTATACTATATATCCTTAAAAAGCACTATAATTTCACGCAAAGAAATTGAGCTTAATCTACCAAGATACCTTTGCATAGACGCAAATTTAAATTACTATCTACATAACCCCAGACTAGAGAGTTTTTTATTTAACATTTTTTTAAATACTTCATACATATCAACCATCGAAGAGTCCGGATTTTAGTTCCCATGAATGAAGGCCAGAGACTGAAAATAATAACAGTCATTTCCAGTATTAAAACTAGAAGCCAATTAGAAAAAGTTATTGGAAGATTGATTGAAATGTAGGATTATGATTCCTATTACTGAATCTTTACAAAATTTTCTATACTTTTTAAATCAACAGTTAAAAGTCCTCAAAATGTGAAATTTAAGAATCAAAAACAAATATGAATTTTTTTGCGAGAACCAAAAATTAAAAATTATTTTCATTTCGCAAAAGTGATATTCGGATGAAAAGGCGGTTAATTTAACATATGGTTTGAAATATGCACAAGATTGTACGATAGATAGGGTAAAATATACTTTATGTATCTGATAGGTGGGATCTGTTTTTTAGGGAACTTCAATTTTCTAACAGCCTGTAACTTTTATCCTGCACAACTTGTCTTGTGATGTACTATATTATGACATATCATCTGATAGAGGACAAATTTGACCATTCCAAAGAATCTTGAAGCACCTCTACCCTTTCTCATCGCGAGGTGTGTTAACAAATTTGTATAATGGAAATCATTTACTGATTTTGATTTTTGAAAAAAAATCAGAAAATAAATTTTTACATACGCCTTGGTTTTGAAAATATTTACAGCTGTTTCGGTCTCTGATGTTGGGTTCGGTGGCCCACCACTGGTTTACCATCCCAGATGTCATGGGTTCAAATTCTACCTTGAATTGATCTTGCGGAAAAATGAATTGATCCTCTTTACGTATTTCCCAGAACTTTCCATTACTTATCCGCACTCTATTATTCTCAACACCTGAAATAAACTCAGTGGGAGACAGAAAAGTTTTACGAGTATAAGGCTTACAGTAGCACATAAAAGTTGCATTATAAGTAAAGATGTCAACCCGTAAATATCTGATAAAACAACCGACAGACTCCTCAACATGGTGCGCTTTTCATAAGAAGCGACATATAACAGCCTTACCTCTACCTCTACCACAGATATTGCTGGCTCAGATCAACAATTTAGCGTTGCGAAAATATACGGTTAAAAAAACTAAAGAAAAGCCTCAAATGTGGACGAATAATTCAGATGGAATTGCTGGCAGTGTGCAGGCTCCATCTCCTGGACTGAAGAAGGAAAAAAAGTTAAAGTCATACAATAGTTAGAGTTGCAATTACCTCTCTTCTTTGTGGTATTATATCTGGCGTCTTCATGAAGTTTTCTGATATGTAAGATTTTTTAGTCCGACCTGTTCTAGAAATACCCATTTAGCAAGTACATAGTGAGGCTTGATTATTTCTTTTTATAGTAGTGGTAGTTAACTCTTAATCATGAAGAACATGAGCAACTTGATTTTATTACAAATGTAGCCAAATCATAGGCACGACGATTTAAAAATTAACCAACTACACTTTAGTGCGGAATTGTATCACCAGAGTTAAAATAATCTCTTAGAGTAGGGTATTACGAAGAGATTTTTAACAACCGGAAAAAACTTTACGTCTCACGTCAAAAATATAATTCCTCACCAACTTTATAGTTGTGTATTATTTGTTGACTGCTTGATTTTTCCAGACATGTTTTACGTATTATCCCTGGAATTTTGTTAAGTCCGTATGAGGGATATGTTCATTGGAAATTAGGGGTTAATGCGATTATGTAGTCACATCCCCTGTTAATTTGAACTTCGTTCTTTCTCTGCAGTAATGTGTTAAAATAATTAGATTAGATTAAATTCATGAAGCGGTATGCAGGCGTTTCCCTCGCATTCACTGCGACATGAAACATCTATTGTAAGTCCCCGTGATAAAGTATTACCTTTGTAGAATAAGACGAAGTCTGGAACCATTATGAGATTGAGGTTCCACACGCAGTTTAGTGAATGAAAGCCATCTTCGAGTTAATTAATTAAAGTGCAAGTGCTCTCAAGATTTATAACTATCTTAGGAAATGCGGCAGAAGCTCATCTTGTTCCGGTCAAACCGCAAGGAGCAGTGGCATGAGAAGAACTATGTGATTGTTTTAAGCTCTCTTCTCCGGAGGAGTAAGAATTCTTTTATTTTTTCACCACAGATATCGAAAAAAATGTTGCCTGACGAAGTCCTTCTAACCTAAAGAAATTTTGGTTTTTTCTCCGATTTATTTAGCTCTGAGGTAACATTTCGGAGTGTTACAAAATGGCTCTGGTCTGACAAAGGGCGTTTCCGCTCTTATTTTTGGAAGGTCGTCAGCAATTTCATTGCCTTATGGTTTTTATGTCCTGGTACCCATATGAGAGAATTACCTTGTTTCTCCTTGATAAGTTTTAAGGGTTTGTAGACACTCCCATACTATCTTTATTTTAATTATTAAGGACTTTAAAGCCTTGAGAGCGGCTTAACTATGCGAGAAGATATTGATGGTTGAATCAATTATGGTTTTATTAATACAGTCATTCTCTCACACTTGTATGGTTAATACATCAGATTGAAATATGGTATGGGTAGAGCCCTTATTCTTTAAGATATGGCATCTGGGGCCGTATAGGCCCAGTTCGACTCAACTCTTCGTTTTTGAATCGTATGTATACTGCACCATTGATCCTTAATAAAAGGGCGATTTTAAAGAATGTCATTGTTGTCGGTCTTCCAAAAATAACTTCGAATGGTTTTACAAAATCCACCTTAGGTATGACTATATATTGACGGAAGCATATTTGTAAGCGGCAGACTTTTTTATGGAGAGCCTCGGTTTTCTTTTGATTAGTTTATAGACACCATTTGAGGGCCGCATACATAACCATGCGTATACCAACCGTGGTGTATAGCGTCTACATCATTCTTCGCTTCGAACCCCATATACTGTCAACACATCGACGACACATCTAGAGAGATCATACATATCTTTCCATCAATCTAGGCAGATTCAAACTCCAGGTAAGTTTCTTATCGAGACTGACCCCAACAAATTAGAACTCATCAGAAAATGTCAGTTCCATATTATCAAAAGGTGGAGGCGATTGCAAAAGCTTCGTTCTTATCGTGAACGGAACGGTCCGATATTACGTGATTAAATACAGTCGACTACAAGAGAGGAGAACGGACTCCTACTTGTGGACAGCCTTTAGGAACGATAATCGTGACTCAGCAGTTACCTAGAGTTCTGGTTATTTTCCTGTTTCTAAGCATGGAATTTATTCTGCTAATTGTGGAGGGCTCAAAGCCCTTATTCTCAGCGGATAATTTAATTGCATAGAAGGAGGTGTTATCGATGTGCTCTTCTGTATTTGCAAATGCACATAAGACCATCGCTTTTGTTTCAAGAACACTTTTTGGAGTCTTTGAAAGACATTCTAAGTAGAATTGTCAGCTGGATAAGCAAATTGATTGCAACGAAGTACTGACTTAGACTTCGAATGTATAAGTCTGGAAGAGGTTAATGGGTCGCAACGATTTGACTAGAGAGCTAGATCTTTTTCCTGCTTTGGGTATAAATACCCTGACGTCTTTTTAACATTTGGGAATGTACCCTAGAGCGTAAATCGTTCGAGTGGAAAGAGTTTTCTTCAATACCTTGCTCTAGTAAGTCAGGGAAGATGTTTGGGGTTACACCAATTCTTATTGAGAAGATGTATCCACCATTGCTGTACCTTCAATAAAATTAAACTACCCTGAGTAGATAACAGATCTGTTTGTAGCAAGATTTGGACATGGACCGCTTGAATACTATTTGATGTAGATACCTGATGGCTTGAATGCTTGACGCAGAATGTTTGGCTTAAGTACTATTTGACGCAAAAGACTGATGGCCTGACTGCTTGACACAAGAAACTCACGGCCTGTGTACCTAGATACCAGTCGACCATTCGCTCGATAAGACTTCGAAAATTACTTGAAGAGTAATAAAAAATAGCTATGTGTCTTACTACCCAAGATGAGAGCTTTCAGAAGCTTCACGATCCTATACAAATGTTTCGCAAGCACAAATCTTTGCATCGAAAGTTTTGTCGAGAAAACTTACGTAACGTTATCAGTACTAAAAAATTGTACATAAATTTCTACAGACACGCCATTTCGAAGATATTAAAATCAAGTACCTTCAATTCAAAGCTATTATGGAACTACCTTCAATTCAAAGCTATTATGGAACTCACATGACATACCGTTGCATTAGTTTAAAAAAAATCACTAAGTCACATAGTTGTAGGCTGAATAAGCGCACAGAAATGGTTCAGTTGTGACCAATGATGATATCGATTAGAGGTCTGTTTTTTTTTTTTTAAGTCTCAAGGGAGAGTCTGTGAATTTCCAATTTGTTCATCATAAAACAGTTTTGTGTATCCACAAGTGCTTATGTCCGCCCAACGCAGCTGATGTTTCGCATCAACATCCATTTTGATGAGATTATTGGAGTCGTAACGTTAGAACAAAAGTCCACAAAAGGGGAAGTGAGAGACGGACCTAGTGAACGACTCCACCTTGTCATTCCCCCGGGCATAAGATATGCGACAAAGTTTATTGGCCTAAAGAGTTTTTATATGTCCACTTAAGTAAATTCTTAAGAAAATTTTGAAGAAAACAAATTTATAATTGGATCAATAAATTTGGGTATCATCCGCATGCTACAGAATCCCAAAATCTCTTAATTATAAATGATGTAGGCAACAGAATACCTTGATAAAAGATTGGGGAGGACTTGAACCCTTACCCATGGAATGAGTCAAGGTGTGTTATGCATTGCATCACTATGCTGCCTTAAACGTAAGTTGAATCTATTATATTAGGAGCATATTGCATAAAAGATATTTAAGGTCAAACCCTTTTTAACCCAATTTTCAGCCTCAGATCCACATTATAATAATAACAACAATAATTTAGAATCAATTTCCAGTTTAATCGAAAGTCCTTCAACCACTGTTTTTCAATGCGTACCACAAACGAAACAAGTATCTCAATACTTTAACATCTTATAATTCAACTATTATTCTGGTCAAAACTTCCCCCACCAATTTAACTCCTATAATTGTTCAACAAATACAATATTGAGCGCTTCAACAACAAAAAATGGCAATAAATTAAAGGAATTAAAATACTCGTCCAATTTAATTCAATTTTGGAAGGACTATCTGTCAGAGAGATTCCAAAAGAGAACTGCAAAAAACCCATAACACGAGTGGAACAACAAAAATGAAAACGTAGTTACCAGTAGCAATTATATGATGGAGGCAGAGTGTACTGTGTCCAATCAAGTTATCGCTATATAGCAAACAGTTCCGAAATGTGTAAACGATTCCACTCGATACCGATAGACATTTTCAGATGGCCGAGATTTTTTTCTCACCAGATGACCTAATGTCCTGCTTCATTCGTAACGAATGCTGTTAATGCACTATATGGGAGTGTGCCATTTGAGAGTATGGTAAATTAAATTCTCTTCTTCAAAGTTCAATTCAGTAGTGGGCTTCTATTCATCGTGTAAAGGACATTTTTCGTTATTGGTTCGCTGCCACCTGAATTTCCAGCTTCAGGATATGTTTGTGGTAGTTCAACGATGGTTTCCAGTGAATTGTTAGAATGCCATTTGTACGTTAAATTGGATGTTGGATTGGAGTCGACTTCGCCGCACTTTATATCCACTGAATGCTTCAGAGCTGCTCGTATTATTGTCGATTTTACCACACAAACGGGTAGGCGGGGAAATATTCCTAAATTTTAAGGAATATTCCCTACATTTAAGGGAGAAATACCTAAGCTTTGTGGCAACAATTTGTTCATTTTTTACAGTGTACTTACGATGCTATCTAATGCACTTATTTAATTTGACTCCACATATAAGGAATGCATGCCTCCTCTGAAATCGCATAAATCTGCGCTTTCATGCTTTTTAAATAAGCGAAAATTCGTACACATGCAATTATATAAAAGTACACTCTCCGTGCATGAAAAGGATTCCACTAGGAAGTAACATTTAATCATCATTTCGAATCATCTCCACATTTTGCTCTGCTTACAATACTCCAAAGTCAAACTAAGCCGATAAAAATTACTTACATTTTACATCGACCTCATTAGTAGCAACTGTTCCTTGTACGCTGCCAGCAAGGCACAAGTACTGGCCATGGGTAATCTTGGAGATGCCCTGCAGGACGAGTGTTTGATTCGATATAATTATGCCACGCGATGATTGAAGTTGGTTATTCTGTAAATGGAATTTTTTATTAGCAATTGCGTTTCAAATAGTGTTAAGTAACTAGCTGTAGTGCAGGCAGTTATGCGAGTGCTTTGACCAGGTTCTTTTTAGCTTGTATGGAGGTGTGATCTTCTGTTTTGTGGTTTTAGTTGAAAGGTTTCATGTAAAAGTATTATATTCGTAAGTCAAAAGCATGATATGTACAAAAATATGTATGCCATCCCATTGCAAAAAGGCGTCCGTCATATATAGTATGTAGCTAATGTTGCCATATAAACATTATACTCTTCCATCCAACTAGAAGTATGTAGTATGTAGAATATGGCGCGAGTGTTACAGTTTTAAAGCGAAAGGTCACCGACGAGTCACTTCAAGGAATGAATATGAATAATTTATGTGAGGCATGTAGGAGGCGGAACAGGATGCTAAAATCTGGAAATATTTAATGACACAACCTTGGTATCTCAGAGAAATGTTTCATACAACCTTAAGTGCAGGATTCTAAAAGGAGACGCACAATTTTGTATGCAGAACTATATGCATATTAGGGCGGCCCAAAACTGTATGGATTTGTAAAAGTGTTAAAATGTCTAAATATTCATTCAGAATTTGTTAGCTAATTTTAAACTTCTATACAAAATTTCAGTGAACTTCATTAATGTTTAGAGGTTGCTCAAATCGAAAATAGTGAGTTTTTGGCTGTTTATCACTTTCAAGAAAACTGTTTCAATAACTTTTTAATTTGAGAATATTTTTTCTTGATTCTTGTTTTAAATAAGGGGAACTTAGTTTCAAACTTATTGTAGTGAAAGTCAACATAGTAATAATAATGAAACGAATTCTAGGCGCTTCTATCAATAATAGAAGAATCTTCTTACTTCAATGCAGGATGAAAAGGATATTTCCTAATCACATTATTAATAACATTAAGTGAATATACTTATTGCAATAGGAAGAACAGAAGTTCAGTAATGAAGTGACCAAGATTTTGTTTAAATTTAGAAATAAAAATTACTATTAATAGAAGACAACAACTCAACAGAGATTTAAACGCTCTTTTTGAACAATTATTTAGTGAAGTCGAACCTCATTTTTTTAATAACTTCAAAGACCGGGTAAATAATAGATATAAAAGTAAATATAAAGAAAATAAAAACTTTAGAAAATAAGTATGGCAAGATAGATATTAAAGTTTGAGAAAAATTCATACACAATTACACTGATATTGAAATACCAATAGAAGCTAAGAGAATTCTAGCAGCCGGACCAAAAATGTCTATTCCTCTTACAAAAAAAGAAGTATCTATACCTAATATCATCAAAGACATTGAATATAATATATTCATAACAGATAATACTTTCCAAGATAAAGGTAACATTAGAAATAAAGCTGTTAATATTATAACCAATTTTTGTAATAATATCAATCATTTTGACAAATACGATAACTTGATAAAGGATTACAATAAAACAAAAAGTTTTATAAAAATAATGGGGATATATATATACTTAATAGTTATAAAGGCAATTCTACAGTAATTATGTATAAATAAGAATATATCACATCTATGAACAGAGTGTTAGAAGGTACCAATCAATATAAAATAATTGAAAAAGATTCGACATCTAAATTTCAGAACAGAAGTGTTAATTAATAAATTACACACACATCATTATATTTCACAAGAGCAACGGAATAGAATGAAAAAATTAAATTACGTCCCACCGAAATTGTATGGTATGAGAAAAACTCACAAACCAGGAATAGCTATGAGAACAGTGGAGTCTTGTATTAACACACCAGCTTACAACTTGGCAATATTTCTTCATAACACCTTAACTCCTTATATTAGGACTTTTGAGTTTAATGTAAGCAATTCTATACAATTGGTACATAGTATCCGTGACATCATATTACCCACTGATTATATTTTGATTTCTTTTGATGTGATATCATTATTTACCAACATCCATCCCTAAGGATCTTTTTATACACATAGTCAAAGAGGAGTGGACAACGATATACGGATTGAGAATTAGATATACTCGTAGAAGTAACCGACTTTTTGTTCAATACTAGCTACTTCAAACTCAATAATAATGTATTGCAACATAGTCATGAACTACTTAATAAAATATGCTCTAAAGAAATTGGAATTTTCCAAACGTTTCTTCAAGCTATATGTTGATGATTTCATTTTAGCAGTACCTAAGGATAAAATAGGCATAGTGGTCAACAAGTTTAATGATTTTAACGAGAAACTGCAATTTACATTTGAAAGAGAGTCAGATAATAGATTACCATTTATAGATGTGTGCCCAATTAGGAAAGAAGATGCCTCCTTAGATACTGATTGGTATATGAAACCCACAAGTTCTGGTAGAATATTGAATTTTCTCTCGGATTATCCTCTAAATCAAAAACGAGACGTGATTGTTGAATAAGATTTATAATATATGCTCGCAACATTAAGAATATTATAAAAACTAAGTCAATTCTACTGATGAACAACTACCCCACATTTTTCATTAATTGAGTAATTAATCAATATGATGCAACGAATACTAACATCCAGAATGTTGATACAACTAATAATCTACCGATTCAAAATAAAACATATATTAGACTGAAGAAGTGTTGAAATACAACGGGAAACACTGGTGAAAAGAACAAAACTTGTTTTAATATCCCATACTAGCTACATTTAAATTATTAAGCTCAGGGATACTATAATTCCTCATATTCTTCTATTTTTTATAAATTTTTTAAAACGAATATTCGAACTCGGACCTCAAATTTTTTGACTGTGCGTCAATTTGTTTGTAATGAAACGTGGCATGCCAGTATACTTTTTCTATTATAACGTTATCTACAATCTATTATCTTTCTAGCGATTCCAATTTAAGGTGTAGTGTATGAACTGTTTTCAAAATTTGATTTTCGAAGGTGAAGCACTTTTGCAAATTAGAAAGGTGTGCCGACCCATATAAGTTACAGCTTTCTACCAATGACGTCTTTTTTCCAATTACACGATTGAACACCCATGCATAATATTAAATATTATTTTGATTTTTTCATGTCTTCCTATCCGTTTTTTTTGTGCTGTCTGTCCGCCCGCACAATAACTAGAGAAAGTGTTCAGTTAGTGTGCTGAAATTTTACACACGGGTTTAAAAACAAAAACTGTAATTAAGAAAATGGGGGAAATCGGGCAACTCCTTCGTATGGTTGTCATACAAACATTTTTTGTTGAACGTTATACTTGGGCACTGCCCGAAAGCGCGTTAATGTAGAGAAATGAAATTTGGTACATGGTGTTTCCGTAATAATAGTAAATAAATCTCAAAAATGAGCAACTCAAAAATGAGCAACTCCTTATTGATGTTGCCATACAAAACTTATGTTTTTCCCTAAATATTGGGCACTAAATTTGGACACTGCCTGAGAACGCGTTGATGTGCAGTGCTCAAATTTTGTATACAGCGTTTTCATAAGAATCGCAGATACAACTACAAAAACGAACTAAATCATGATGTTACCATACAAAACTTTGAGTTTTCACTATATATTTGGACACTGTCTGAGAACGCGTCGACCTAGAAAGCTGAAATTTTGTAAATAGCGTTTCCAAGTAAATAAAATTTCAAAAATAACTAAATCCAAAGACCTGTTCTTGATGTTGCAATACAGAACTTTTGGTTTTCACTTTGTTTAACTTTTATGTTCATCTATGGTATAATATTATTGGTCTTAACACCATTTGTAACTTGTTCTCTTGTTTTTTTTTTTGTAAAAATCATTTTGTTACAGTGAAAATG
This sequence comes from Dioctria rufipes, assembly GCA_963924295.1. Taxonomy (NCBI): domain Eukaryota; kingdom Metazoa; phylum Arthropoda; class Insecta; order Diptera; family Asilidae; genus Dioctria; species Dioctria rufipes. Next base: position 77,510,244 of record OZ002740.1, on the reverse strand, counting down.
TCTATACTTTTATAATATATATTCTTTGTAATTTGTAAAAATACTTCACCTTCGAAAATAGCATTTTGAGAACAGTTCATACATTTCATGACCGCCTTGAGTTGCAGTCGTTTGTAAGACAATCAATTGTAGATTATATTATAGTAGACAAAGTATAATTGGAGGTCAGGGTCTGAATTTTCGTTTTGAGAAGTTTATAATAATATTATCTAAAACGACTTTCACTGCAATAAATTCATAACTGAGTTCCCTTAAAATTAAAAAAATAATCAAGAAAAATTATTGTCAAATGAAAAAGTTATGATAGAAAATGTTGAAACAGTTTTTCTGAAAGTCCAAAACAGCCCAAATGAACTCTATTTTCGATTTGCGCGACCTCTAAATCATTATGAATGTTTCGAAAATGTGTCTAGAAGTTCGAAATTACATTAGCTAGCAATTTTTGAATGAGCATTTAGACATTTACATACCTTTTTTTTAGCCACCCTAATGTAAAGGGGATCTCAAAATTCAATTTAATTATCTTTCAAGGTGACCGCTTAAGTTGAGATAATAAAAAAAAATCCAGGGAGGAAGGAAATGTTATATTTTTTTACTTTATATTTTATAAAACATTCTATAAATTCTGGATGTTTTACCCTATGAAGGCGATTTAACATTTATTAGATGGATCATTGGATATATCCATTATTCATGTTCTCCTCCGCTAAAATTTCGAACCTTTTCTGTCTCAAAAAAATCGAAACTTAAGACTGTTACCTCATATTTTTCAGTTACCTACAATTTTGCCTTCCTTCTTCTTTGAAAACGTCAAAAAAAGTCAGGACCGTCAGGTTTTCCTTCTAGGTTTTAAAGTTCTTATCATACTCCCTCGTTTGTACCAAAAATGAATCCATTTTTTCATATCTGTACTTGTGAAAAATCCATGGAATTTTTCACTGAATTTAGATGAAGAGAGTGTGTGGATAATTTCCTTAAAATCGATTTTAAAATGGTGGAGAATTATGGGGGGAAAATAGATCAACACTAATTCAGCAAAATTTTGATTTTGTTGAATAATTGTTTCAAATCGAAGAAGAAAAGGTGAATAGAGAAATTTTATGAAACTTTGGACAGCTTCAATTCACCTAATAAATGCTAAGTCATCGCTGCCCTCCCCCCCATTCTCCCTTTCTTTTTTAGTTTATCTTGACCTTAATTATCACCCTGAGAAATCTCGGTATATCTACCAGGGGCACCCTTTTCCCCACAATCATAAAAAATAAATATTGTCGCCGTGGAAATTCGAATCCATTATACTTATAATACTTTCTCATATTTGTGTGCTCTCCCAACGATTTAGTCCACTTATATCGCAGACAGACTTGGGGTATCGATATTGAGATATTGATATTGTACACACTTGCGGTTTACGATACTGAGGAAATAATTTGAGAACTGACGTTTTGATTTATCATTTGACTTGAGAAAGTTTCGCGCACATACAAAATGCTAGCAAATATCACAAATTATTCATCTGCATCGAAAATAAAAGCAAAATTTGTCACTTTAACTTGACAAGTGTGAAATATTGCAATTTAAAATTCGACTCTAAAATGTTCGTGTATTAAATGATTGAGTGTTTATAACTAATGTCATATTGAGATAAACTCTGTATACCACGAAATTTATCGCAGTTTTAATATTGATTTCTAGTGTTCTACATAGTGAGTGTATATCGAGCCGCGGTTTAGTACAAACTGTAATATTGAAACCGCCAGTCTGTCTCCAGTATAACGTGGCAAGGTATCAGTCATATTACACACTCACTTCTGGCATGTATTTATCTTTTTGTATCATAATTCGGAGGGCCTAATTTTCGTAATAGGTTAAGTTTTCTTCATGTTGTTGTAATGTAAAAGCTAAAGCGGATTTCTGTGCGACTTCTAATTGTCTGATCAAGCATTGTTGTAAAAATAATCATATGAAAATAAGGTTGATTAGAAAATTCTTTATCATAATATGGAGCCTAAACTAATATGCAAAATACGAATTCTATGCTTAGACACTGCACAAAGTTTTTAAGTGAGCATGCACTGTACGCTTGCATGACTTTATGATTCATGACATCGAACCACTAAAGCTGCTCACAGTACTGAAGATTGGATAAACTGTGTGTGCTGGCTACCATTATGGTTCATAGAAAAAACAGTGATGATAACACATGAAATATTTGGAAAGGGTTTGTCAATCTGCGTATAAAAAAATCGCCTTATTATAAGTTTTTCCATAAACATCTCGTTACAAGATTACCTGTGGCGATAATCGATATATACTGCGGTTGTGGGATTTTCACTCTAGAAACGATCATGAGTATTACGGGTGTCTCAACATGGGCACCCTCGATTGCTTCCGCGCGAACAGGAAGTTCGTCAAAATAAACAGTCACATGCTAAGGCTATGATCTATGCAGTTGGGTGGTCAACCACAACGACCCCTAAGACAATTTGTTTGTCAAGTCTCATACTTTAGCCATTACTTACCATAATGTAAATATGCGTATTCAATGTTTAATCATGGCACTTATGTATGTATGTGCCAATACGGGTGTTAAAGAGTATGGTCAGAATGAAATTGTAATGAATTAGACGAAGACATGTTTCGAATTGAACGCCAAGTAAAGAAGGTTTAAATATTTTGTTCGTGCAACGACATACATACTTTGCAAGAATATTCCCATCTTAAACATCTTGATATGTGGATGCAGACGATAACTAAATTTGGTACTGTTCATTAAATTATGTAGATTAAAATGTTTTCTGTTTGAAACGTTGAACAGAGCATTCCATACTCAGGCAATTCTAAGTGGCATGCTCTAGCAATAGCAAGGATTGTGAAGCTTCGGACGCACCCTAAAATAGTTCTTTGAGTGACAGCCATGTTCATAGTATATCTGTATTCAACTTCTTCAGCCCACGGATATACAGATCTGTCAATGAAATCACCGTTACAATTGGACTCATACCTTATTTTAAGATTACAATTCAAGGCAAATAAGCAAATGATACCTCATTCATCCGCGTATAGAAGTTGTCCTTACAGTCTTTTCTTGCTAATTTTGTTGGAGCTTAATATTTCGCTATTGTCAAATTTCTCAATCTGGTACGCAGGCGGACAGTACTTATTCTCTTACAAAACTTCCAGATTTTTTTTTTTTTACTATTAGAACCAGCTTACCACAAGCTCGCTGCATGACCACGTTTGATAAACAAACGGTCATCAATATATGCGTTTCTTCACTTAGTCGGTGTTAGTATTAGTATGTTAAACTATACATAAACCAAACACCAGATGAAATTACATGAAATGCAACATTGAACAGAAAGAAAAGAAAAGAAAATTAAATGGAACTAAAAACATTAAATATTATATATTCGTTTTTTTTAAAACATGTTTAGAATTCTGGAAAAATATGGTCGATTTCAATTCTAAGAAATAAAACAATTCTTACCTACATTGAAAATAAAAAAAAAAATCCGCGATGACGTACTTAGATCTACGCTCATAAAAACTTTTACCTAACAGGCCCAAACAACCAAATCAATCCAACTTTGATGAAACCGAGACTGTCCAGACGAAACTTATTCGAATCGTCTTCAGCGACCAATAATGCACAAAAATTCTGAATAAATGTGGTCCATTTAAATTCTAAGAAAGAAATGATTTTTTGCCAACATTGAAAAACATTTTTGGTTCGTACCCATGTATATACTTTGCCGAGATCCGTAAGTTATTGAGGTTCACTTTATTCGGAGCTTTTCCATACATCACTTTCTTAGTACTACCGCCGATATCTGTATATTTCTTGTCAGTGTTACCCGCGTCTGTCAATGTCATTCTTAGCATTACTGATTAGGCTGAGACCAAGAGATGAAATAGAATCTAGGAAGACTGATTCCCTTGTTGTCACGTTATTAAGGGGAAGATAATCATCGTCATCTGCATTTAGTATCCACTGCAGATTGGGTAGGTTAAAATCACCAATAAGTAGTAATTCTTCAATAGGTTCCACCTTACCATGAATAAAATTAGTTGTTGAAGTGAGTAGGTCGTAAATATTTTGGCCTTTGTCATCGACGATATTTCTGGAGTATGGAGGAATATAGCAACAAAGTATGTATAAGACCTATTTTAAGAGAAACAGCTTGAAAGCTATAAGCTCGTTATGGAGAATGTGGGTGAAACTGGGAAGCTCAATTTGGTTGCAATTAAACTTATTTTTACAGGCGAAAAGTGTGCTACCGTCACGATCTTCGGGAACAGTATGTCTATCTTTTCTAAGAATTTTATAAGAATTGTCAAAGATTTAAGCATCGCAAAGTATCAGTGAAAGCAACTATATAGAAATAAGTCGCGTCAGCGGATTTGAAGATATGTGCGGTTTTTGTCCGAATCCCCTTTAAATTTTGATAGTAAAGGGAAGGCGACTTTAGATTTTTTAAAGAAATAATTTAGTAAAAGCTCCAGAAGGCCAAAATAAGGGGTCTAATAACTTGTCCTCCATATCTGCGGAACCAGTTAGGAGAAAGGGGATACAACTGGTTTAGAGCTTTTACTGCTTTTTCAAGAAGAAATACCATCAGTCGTGATATTTTTGGACTTCAATTACTTCAATATGTCCTCACACATCTTTTCTGGGAAGAGACGGGTAACGAAAATATTTGAAAGTTTTGGTACTATTCTCAAAGAGGCACCAATAGCATATCCTACAGAGAACTGAGATGAAGTGCCATTTGCTACTGTGGAAGGCTCCCTGCCTTCAGTCGGAGTTGCACGTTTCTGGGTTCGGTTATTACGGATACTTTGTTTACGAATTGGCTTGGAATACTACACAGGAATATGAGCATTTCTATGCAAACCCAAGTCAAATAGTACGGAAGATACAGAAACGTCAGAAAACAGAGTAGATATGTTGGTCTGCGGATAATTATCGTTTCTGTACAAAGTGTCGAAACATGTGCCCAACGAAAGGGATGCGTGCGGGGCCAGGACGGCATCATTACTTCCTCAGAACTCCAACTAACCACCTGTGCACGTCGTTGTCGTAAAGGATTTTTGGCTACTAAGATAAGTGTCCAAGATGGCGTTTGCATTCTGGGCCGCTTTGAGTTCACTTCTTAAGCTTGAAAAGGAAGAAGGAAGATTAAAACTATTAGCCGGAATCCTTGTGCGAAGATCAGATTGTGTTCTGATTTCATCTGCAATATCATCCATTTTCACTCCTGTAGCATCGAGATCGTCGGAGACTGGGGCGGATTTCCCTATAGGCCGAGTGGGCCCGGGCCTAGGGCGGCAGATTTAGGGGGCGGCGATTTTTTCTTTTAGTTGTGGGTATTTCATTACATTTTTATACTTTTTCGTTTTTTTAAATAAAATAATTCGTTGGAAAGTGTTATTTTTAATTCTACTCCATTTTTTTCAAATCTACTCCGATTTATGAGGCAGCCTACTCCGCTAATTCTAGCCTGGGGTCCCTTCACTGGATATAGATCATTCAATTTTTCGTGTTTTACAGGGAGTAGGGGGGCGGCAATCTTCCATAGGCCATAGGGTGGCCAAGTGATCAAATCCGCCCCTGGTCGGAGATAGTGGTAAATTTCGTACGTAGTGGACAAAAAGGATTCCTGACCAAACAAATTCTAAACAGAGTTAGGAATATCATTAATGTATGTCTTAAGGTCGTTCAAGTGATTGTTTAAGCTTAACAACAACTCTGGAGACATCCATGAAGTTCCCACAAAATGATTCCGTAAACTTACGCAGATCAGAGTCAGAAGACTTTGATTTGCCATCCTTTAAGTAGCCAAGTAAACAATCCAATTTGGATTCAATTGCATCAAGCCTATGATGTAGAGGGACAGAATCGTTCGAATTGTTCGAAGCCGCATCCAGATTATCGAATCTACATGACAACTCATCGAGAGCCTGAAAAGCAGATGAAAGGTTCGAGGATTGTTTTGTTTGCTTCATTTTTAAAGAATTTAGATAATTGGTCAATGAAGCTAGACCTGATTTCTTTGCTGGGGATTATATCAACACTATTCCTTTATTTTTGATTTTGTTTTTCTATCAGATTATAGAGGCTTGCTTTACCTAAACAAAGCTGTCCTCTTCCATTATGCGATTATATTACTAAGTCGTGTAACCATTAATTGTGTAGGCTTCTTTTCCCTGAGGAACTCTCATCGACTTTTCTGTGTGTTATGTGAATTCTCTATTACATTATGCAAGCCATGTCCTTTTTTTAAAAAACCAAGATATTATTGATTTACTCCTCTTCTGGATGGCGTTCACAAAAAGCTGTTAGAATATTTCTTGATCCCGTCTTATGTATTTAGAGTTTCGAGAATAGCGGTGAAAGTCATAATAAATTATCAGCATTGTGTGCTACGCAAATTTACACTTAAAAAATGAAGTTGTTGAGGACCCCTACGTTGTGCCTCGAACCATTACACCATACCATTTGTAAGTTATGTTAAATATGAAAAGATTCATCCATTAAGCTATTTATGAATTTAATTGACTCTTTGTGGAACCTTCACCATTTTCATCAATAGAGTAGTGTTACGATACACTATTCACGTTACCGCTATTATAATTTCCACCACCACCGCCAGCTGTTCACCATGTCGTCGAGAGGCATAGAGCACAACTTAACATGGGACTTAGCAGTCATAATTTCCCTATGCCATATGCGATCATCAGCGTCATCATCATCATCATCATCTCCACATATATTCTGTTGGTTAGGGAGGATCAATAAAGATCTTCGAGCAATTAATACTTTTTCTCTGACTGAGCTCAGTTTGGAGGACTCCCCGCAGGACAAAGAAAAAGGCAAAGGCGAGTACTAGAAAAGTTGTGGACGAAGAAGGTAGTTCTGGAAGGAAAAACAAAGTGGAGGTACTAAAACTGCTCGGAGCCAGTGTTCAACAGCCAAATTAGTTGCAAATCAAAAGCCAAATAAGTACAAAGAGCATCGAACATGAAAATCCACATTCCACGAGCAACGAGACAGCATGGTAGACAGTCATGAAAAAATCATGGATGCAGTGTCCAAGTACTATATATTCCAATGTTTTCAGGCGAAAAGTCGCCAAAGCTAGCAAAGGAACTGAACGGCTTCCTAAACTGCTGTAAAGCCCTTTAAAACCGTCTTAAGGTCGAGGAACAAAATATCTTCATAAAATAGACAATGCATATTATCTGGACAGTTATGCTGCTGTGATCACGTCAAACTGATGTTCTCTAAGATCTATGGGGAATATTTTGTCCAGGTCGGCTCTACTTCTTTCTTCAGACGTCTTATTTGTGAGTTAAACCTTTGATAATTTATTAATATACTCTTCTTCTTCTCCTTGGTGGTGTCAGGATGTGGTAATGCATAAATGAAACCAAGTAAATTTAATCAAGTAAATCAAGTGAATGAAATCAGGTAAATTCAAGAATATTTAATTAAATAATTAATTATTTTTGTTTTCTTTCTCTAATTTTTGCTTTTCTGTTTTTCTTCAGATCTGATTTTGATTTGATTTTGTTAACGTAAGTTAACAATCTTTTCAATATCTTTAGCTTAAATAAGTAGCTTTACTGTTTTCTCCCTTTCTTATAATGTACTAGGTTTTATAATGTACTAGGTTAAGATCTCAGATCTTTTGTACTTTACCATAATAATAAATAAATTGAGTTGAATTGGATTGAATGTCTTTCATATTTATGTGTTGTTTCATTAGAGCTTACTTTTTAGTTTTTTTTTCATACTAATCAGTTAGTATTTTCTTTAATTAACGGTAGTTATAAATAGGTAAAACTTGTAAACTAAAACCATGTAAAGTAATAGACAACACTTGTTAGTGAATAGATTTTTTTTTTAATTGGTATGGTATTTGGATAGGGAGAGTTAATTTTTTATATAAAAATTATTATCGTGGACATTACTTTAGAAAGTAAGAGCAAG
>OZ002740.1:77403079-77502048 GCA_963924295.1 Dioctria rufipes | reverse complement strand
CAATATGTCCTCACACATCGTTTCTGGGAAGAGACGGGTAACGAAAACATTCGAAGGTTTTAGTACTATTCTCAAAGAGGCACCAATAGGATATCCTACAGAAAGATGAGAAGAAGTGCCATTCGCTACTGTGGAAGGCTCCCTGCCTTCAGTGGGACTTACACGTTTCTGGGTTCGGTTATTACGGATACTTTGTGTACGAATTGGCTTGGAATACTACACAGGAATAGGAGCATTTCTATGCAAAGTCAAATGGTACGAAAGAAGCAGATACAGAAACGTCAGAAAACAGAGTAGATACATATGTTGGTCTGCGGACACTTATCGTTTCTGTATAAAGCGTCGAAAGATGTGGCCAACGGAAGGGATGCATGCGAGGCCAGGAAGGCATCATTACTTCCTGAGAACTCCAACGAACCACATGTGCAGGTCGTTGTCGTAAAGGATTTCTGGCTACTAAGATAAGTGGAAGAAGGAAGATTAAAATTATTAGCCGGAATCCGAAGATCAGATTGTGTTCTGATTTCATCTGCAATATCACCCATTGTCACTCTTGTAGCAGCGAGATCGTCAGAGATAGTAGTAAATTTCGTATGTAGTGGGGAAGAAAAGGATTCTTGACCAATCTAGGAATATCATTAATGTATGTCTTAAGGTCGTTCAAGTGATTGCTTAAACTTAACAACAACTCTGGAGACATCCATGAAGTTACCGCAAAATGATTCCGTAAACTTACGCAGATCAGAGTCAGAAGACTTTGATTTACAATCCTTTCAGCAGCCAAGTAAACAGTCCAATTTGGATTCTGTTACATGAAGCCTATGATGCAGAGGGACAGAATTGTTTGAATTGTTTGAAGCCGCATCCAGTTTATCAAATGTACAAGCAAACTCATTGAGAGCCTGAAAAGCAGATGAAAGGTCCGAGGATTGTTCCGTTTGCTTCGCTTTTATAAAATTTAGATAAATGATCAATGAAGCTAGACCTGATTTCTTTGCTGGGGATTATATCAACACATACCTATATTTTTAATTTTGTTCTTCTAACAGATTATAGGTGCTTTCTTTATCTAAACACACCTGTCACCTTCCATTATGCGATTATATTACTAAGTCATATAGCCATTAATTGTGTAGGCTTCTTTTTCCCGAGGAGCTCTCATCGACTTTCTGTGTGTTATGCAAATTCTCTATTACATTATGCAAGCCATGTCCTTTAAAAAAAAAAACAAAAAACAGGATATCATTATTCATTTAGTCCACTTCTGGATGGCGTTCACAAAAAGTTGTTAGAATATTTCTTGATCCCGTCTTATGTATTTAGAGTTTCGAGAAGAGCGGTGAAAATCATAATAAGTTATCAGCATGTTGTGCTACGCAAATTTACACTTAAAAAATGAAGTTATTGAGGACCCTTACGTTGTTCCTCAAACCATTACCCCATACCATTTGTTAGTTATGTTAAATATGAAAAGACATTCATCCATTAAGCTATTTATGAATTCAATTGACTCTTTGTGGAACTTTCACCATTTTCACCTATAGAGTAGTATTATGGTACACTATTCACGTTATCGCTATTATAATTTCCACCAACACCGCCACCCGGTCAATATGTCGTCAAGAGGTATAGAGCACAACTTAACATGGAACTTGAATAGTCATAATTTCCCTATGCCATGTGTCATCATCAGCGTCATCATCATCATCTACACATATATTCTGCCGATTACGGAGGATCAATAATGTTCTGTAAAAATCCTTCGAGCAATTAATAATTTTGCGCTGTGTGAGCTCAGTTTGTTGGACGCCCCTCAGGAAAAAGAAAAAGGCAAAGGCGAGTACCACAAAAGTTGTGGACGAAGAAGGTAGTTCTGGGAGTAAAAACAAAGTATGAGTACTAAAACTGCTAAGAGCCAGTGTTCAACAACCAAATTAGTTGCAAATCAAAGGCCAAATAAGAACAAAGAGTATCGAACAGGAAAATCCACATCCCATGATCAACGAGACAACATGGTTGACAGTCATGAGAAAATCATGGATTCGGTGTCCAAATATTGTATACTGTATAAATCGCCAAAGCTAGCAAAGGAACTGAACGGCTTCCTAAACTACTGTAAAGTCCTTTACAATTATCTTAAGGCCGAGGAACAAAATATCTTCATAAAATGGACGATGCATACTATCTGGACTAAGTGGACAGTTAAGCTGTTGTGATCACGTCAAACTGATGCTCTCTAAGATCTATGAGGAATTACGCAGACTGTGGTTATCTGCTGGATTACTGTCAACAAATATCCGCTTGCAACTCGTAAAAGCTCTTCTATTACTCCATTTTACCTATGGAAGTTTTATATATCCCAAACTTGATAGCGTATGAGCGAAAAGTTGAAGTTGACTCTAACAATTGCATTAGATTTGTGTTTGGCATTAAACGTTGGCAGCATATAACGTCGTACAGACTCCCATTGGTTGGCTGCTCGGTGAACTTTTACCTTAAAGCGCAAAGCCTTAATATCCTTCTATATCCTAATTCACCCTGGTGAACCTGGATATCTGTATGACCAGATACATTTCCTGCAATCTTCACGACATTCCAATCTTCCTCATTTCCATCCCTCGACTGGTGAGGATTCTTATTTGGTCCAGGTCGACTCTACTTCTATCTTCAGGCGTCTAATTTATGAGTTAAACCTTTGATAATTTATTAATATATGCATAATGCATAAATGAAACCAAGTAAATTTAATCAAGTAATTCGAGTGAATGAAATCAGGTAAATTCAAGAATATTTAAATAAATAATTAATTATTGTTGTTTTCTTTCTCTAATTTTTGCTTTTCTGTTTTTCTGCAGCTCTTATTTTTCTTTTTTCTTGTTTTGAAATTGTTAACTTACTCTTTTTAATATCTCTAACTTAAATAAGTTAGCTTTAGTGTTTGTCCTATAATATACTAGTTTAAGATCTCAGATCTTTTGTACTTTACCCTAATAATAAATAAATTGAATAGAATTGGATCGAATGTCTTTGATTTTTATGTGTTGTTTCATTACAGCTTACTTTTTCGTTTTTTTTTCTTCTTAATTTTGTACTAATCAGTTAGTATTTTCTTTAAGTAATGGTACTTATAAATAGGTAAAACTTGTAAACTAAAACTATGTAAAGTAATAGACAACAAGTGTGAATAGATTTTTTTTTATATTGGGATAATAAATGGGTAGGGAGAGCTAATTTTGTATATAAAGAATTATTATCCTGGACATTACTTTAGAAAGTAAGAGTAAGTAAGTACAATAAACTAAAAATAAAATAAAATAAATTAGTTTAGTGAAAATAATTTAGTTAAGTGAAGATGGAAATAATACATTGTATTTTGGATAGAGATGGGAAGAATTTAGGATAGTTTAAAAAAAAAAAAAGGAAGTATGATAAGGAGAAGGTATTACGAAAGTACAACGAGTTTCGTGTTAAATTTCAAAGAGTGATTTAGTGAGTTAGGTCAGTTTAATTTTTAAATAAAGTCGTAAGTAAAAGTAAGGTCGGTGTTGTTTTTTATATGGGACACGACAGTGCAGCTGTCGACGCACATGAGTCTGTCAGGTCTAATCGATGAAGACCGTCTTAATTGCTTTGATCGATTAGACCAGACAGACTCATGTGCGTCGACAGCCGTTTAGTTGTCCAATATTCGTGGAAACAATATGGGAGGGAAAAAAGGGAAAATCCCTTTAAGTTAAACGGGTTTATTGTATACTTAATGATGCACTTAAAGCTAGAAAACAATTATAGGTTACCACAAATGGAGGACTTACCGGGATATAGCTATTGTCTACTGGTAAGAACTCATGTATTACCAAGAGCAGTAAAGTCCTCTAATGTCGTAGCCCAAGTTCCTCTTTGGCGACTTGCGTTAATGGAATAAATACGTAATCCGGAGTTTTGTGCAAGTAAAACCGGGAGGCCTTTTGTCCCTCAGCTTCGATTATTCGGATACAAGTGCGGATCGGAATTTGATTATTGTTAAAGCAAATGCCCATTGGAGAAGGATGGCGAAGGATAAAAATAATAAGTCCGACTTCCTCTGTGCAGATTATATGAGATAAAAAGAAGTGTGACAACTTAACGAAATTATAGACACAAATCTGACAATCTAATATTTCAAAAGTTATAGTTAATCTAAATCATTAAATCAACAGATGATAGAGTAGTATTGGTTTGGGACTTTGATAACTTCAACATGCCACCTCAATATTAGCTCTCCAGATGATTAAATCAATTTAAGAAATTCTAATTATTCAAAGCTCAGTGTTGATACCTAGGACCCCGAGAGAACTGACCCAGCATATTTACGCTGTAACAAATATCTGGTCGGGTGTAAAGAGCAAAGTGCATCAAAGACCCTATCAGTTCTTAGTATTTTACCGTATTTACTTTCTGTCCTGAATATCCGGCAGGGTCTCTCTCGAGTTTTAATTTATTCTCCATTGGCGTCTTGCATGGTTTCGTTTTCTCAAAATCATATTTCTTTAATAAGTTTAAGTTTAGAATTTATTAACGCTGGCTTATAGAAAGACAGTTTGAGGATTTGTTATGCTCGATTTCTATACCAATGCACTAGTTCGGTTCACCTATTTCTCTCATTTCGAATTCCTTGCATAATCTTTCTTTTGAGTCCTTTAAACTTTTTAAAAAAACTGTTTGTATCTATTAATAAATCATCTACATAAACCATAATTATTTTAAATTCGTTGGAGGAACTCTTGTAATATGTATACACACTGCTCATAATTTGAGTTCTTCTAACCAAGTCTCTTAAGTTTATCATCTAGCTTACGATTTCTTTGTCGACCAGCTTGTTTTAGTCCATAAACTGCTTTGTGAAGTTTGCAAACATTTCTTTTATTTTCTTCTTTCCTAAATCCTTCGGCTTGCTCTATAAATATTTCCACTTCTAAGTATCCATGCAAAAAGGCTGATGACACGTCTAGTTTATAGAGCCTTAAATCATATTCTGTCGCGATGCTGAACAACAATCTAGGTGAGCTCTGCATTACTATGGGGGAAAAGGTTTCATTAAAATCCACACCCTGTTCCTGCGAAAATCCGTTGGCTACTAGTCTAGGTTTCCTACGAGCAAGTGCATCATTGTGACTCCTTCGAGCAAGTGCATTATTATGGTGTGTTTTGTACTTCAACTTAGAGTATATCGACAGGTTATATGAAATAAAAAAATGTCACAACGTAACGAAAATATAAACACAAAAATGACAATCCAATAATGCAAAAGTTACAACTTAATATAAACCATTAGTTCAAGAGATGGCAGAGTAATATTGGTTTGGAACTTAAGTAACTTCAATCAATTATCACTTACTTCCACAGTGAAAATATCTCTTGAGGAAATCTGCACACCTAAGGTCACGCCGCAGATGCACGACTCTTTCTTGGCCTCCGGCACTAGATACTTGTAGTCAGTAACTAACCTATATTTCGGTAAGTCTCACATTTGAGCCTAATGTAAAAAATACCCGTTCAACTTAAAAGTTTTTTGGATACCTGTTTTATTTTGAAAAAGTTACCAGTCTATATATTATGAATTTCCGGTTGTTACGTTCATGTTTTTGTAAATTGGAAGCTACCTATGGTCTAGTCACTAACTGAAAAAAAAATTGTAACTAGCTTACAACTAAGAAAATTCAACAGTTTTTACTGGACACAAAGCAGCATTACCATTCTGTAGAACTTAACCGTATTTTAAAGGAAACTCAATGGTGTACCCCCTCAACCAAATAGATAATTACATACTTTTTGAGTTTACATTTCCATAAATGTTGCTTCTTGCTATGTACGCCCACATTTTAAATATAGGTACACCACACTCACAATTTGCGGAAAAACGTTTTGTCATCAATACAAAATTTATTCATGGGATTGTGAACATACCTACATCTGCATATATGCACTTTTAATAAAAGTATACACATATACACATACATATTTGAAAAATGCATTTGCTCTATCGCGTAAGTACCGTCCTGCGCCACAAGGACTCAGGCACAATGACCTCAATTAAGTCAATTACTCAATAACCTAAAGAAAAGCTAAAAGGAAAACAGCTCCTTTTACATAAAGACAAAAAAGAGCCAGCGTGGGAGTTTTTAAATAATATTTTGACAGGTCGGTGGTAGAGTCCCTTGAATCTGGGATGAACAAAGTCACCACGAAATATCTCGTGTCACAATAGTTTTGATCTTACAAAACCGACGACGATCGATGGGAAGTACAACAATGGCGTACTATAATTAATTAATGGAATGCTTGGTGCCAACTATGTACGCAGAAGGGGTGCTATACACCTATCGCATATGTGCATAACCATCACCCTCTCGAAAATGATTTTAATCGAATATAGTGAGGAAATGGCATTGTGACTGAATTGGTGAACACTTCTAGTGTTTCGTATAGTTCTTTTCATTTATCGATCTGAAAGGAATTATTCATATGACAAAGGCGTTTTCGTCGCAGGGGCATTGTTTTCGCACCCGTTTAGGTTGCAAAGTAGGAAAACGGGAGAGGAAAATGCTTTTAAGTGCAGCCGTATAAAAACAAATTTAAGAATAATTTAAAAGATGTCAGCAGGTTTTATAAGTGTTTTTTTTTCTCGGATATTTCTAGTACTGTTCTTCGTTTTGTTGTTGTTGTTGTTTTTGATATTTGTAAGCATGGCTTGCGACTAGTGTCACATTTCGCCTTTCACCTCTCGCCTTTCGCCTTTTGCCCTTCTCGTTTCGCCTTTCTATAAAGAAAAATTAAGAACAATGTTACCATTTAAGACTTTCTTTCAGTATTCATAGAAGCATTGAAAAGGGTTAAAGAACGGACAATAAACTCGAAATAATTTCGCCACCATCATAAATTTATATTAAGCGTCCATCGATACGTAAAAAAAAAAAAAAAAAAAAATAATAAGGGAAAATTTGGAAGTACTTCGTCTGATCTTTGTTTGTAGGTATTTTAGGGAAAATTTTTCAACACGCCAGAAAGGACCTATGTGAACAGGAATAAATGTATTTAAAAAAACGAAAAAAATCCTTTCCTCCTCTTAACCTTAAACAGACTTTCAATAACTTTTGAAAATACATTGAAAAAGACAATAAACGAACCCCTTAAGCTACACTGGGACAACACTTAGTCGCTTTTATAGAACCAGAGGTTAAGGATATACGTCGTATACCTACATAATTTCACATACGCATATATACATACCACATATTATATAGCGAACCAACTTCACTTGTCATTGTTTGGGGTGATTTGTGGCTTCCTTCCTTATTGGATCTTTCCGATAGAGAAAGGCGTTGTTTTCAATGAAAGTTTGACATCTAACATTTCGTGCTGTCATAGGCTCCTGTTATGGGGAGGCAGGGTGGACGATTGACATCTTTTGTAGTTCAGAAAATTCCTGCTGTTTACCCCGCATTTGTTAAACATTTGTGTTCGATTTGAATTGAAATGCTTCTTTTCAACAATGTGGCGTGGAAAAATGATTGAAGTGAGTCAATCATTTAAAAGGAAGCTATAAATTAGATTATCAAGCGATTTCTTCAATTTTGCTAAAGGGGTTTCCTTTTGTAGTTAGTATTGGAAGTTCAGTGAAATTGTCGGAGTGTTTTATATAATTTAATATATTTTGCTAAGTGAAATACGTGTGTAGGGTGTTCTGCCTGTTTATTTTCATGCTGCCACTAAGTTTCTCAACTATGCTTCGAATTATCACAAATCTGCTTTGAATGCGGCTTTGATTTGTTTTTTTTTGTTTTTCAAAACAAGATCTGAAGTTACCTTTAAGGTCTCTTTTATAGGCCACTTAGCCGTAACAGCATGTTTTTCAATCATTATTTAGTTTTCTTAAACAGAAAGCATGTCCTCTTATTAATTTTGGTAATATTTGTTTTTGAACCAATGACCGATATAATTGAGCATTTTTTTTTTCTAATAAT
Organism: Dioctria rufipes; assembly: GCA_963924295.1. Classification (NCBI taxonomy): domain Eukaryota; kingdom Metazoa; phylum Arthropoda; class Insecta; order Diptera; family Asilidae; genus Dioctria; species Dioctria rufipes. The sequence continues at coordinate 77,494,048 of OZ002740.1, read as the reverse complement.
TGGAGGAGGAGCTGAGGGCCCTGGTTCAGTAAAACAGGACAATAGCTCACATAGCTGGAGTCTTAATTGACCTCCTTATCGGTTGATATAAAAAATGTCTAACGGTTCCAGATATTAATCTTTGGAGGGAAGCAAACGAAGAAAAGAAAAGATGTTATGCAAATAAGAAATTTAAGAAAAAGATTAGAGAAATTGGCAATTTTGCTTGATTGCGTGATAGAAGACTGTAGTGAATATCAATCTATTCGCGAGTTCGCCCAAAACTAGAGTGACAAATCCAAAAGTTTAATCTGGATTCTCATCCTCAAACAAGCGAGCCAATTTCATATTAACTCTAATTATTTATTCGGGTGGGGTTTTCCCGAGGGTTGGTCATGCCATTTTCCAGATGTTATGGTCTTACTCCACATGGTCATCATCACAACATCACGAAACCATGTAACACCATTTCACTTGTTGTGACATAATAAATCTGACCTGCATTAATAACTTTGCGGAATGTAAATCGGATCGAATGTCAGAACATATCGATACCAGAAGTGGTTCAAAGTGAAATATGGAAAATGATGATTAATTCATTTTATGTTTAATTACAAAATGAATTAATGAGGTGATGACGATGTGTAGCAATATGTTTATTTTTGTAGAATAAGAATATTTTTATGATATATGTGTAGAATGGTGCAGCTGCGTTTTTTGAATTAGCAAGTAGTTAGTGAGTTGATTTGGGATTGCAAGCAAGGTTTTAAAATTCGTAGATATCATAAGTAATAGCGGAAAGCTGAAAAATACGTGGGGAAGCACAAGCGGTGTTTTTTATTTGATTAAGATAAGTAACCGCGTTAATCAGTGCAGCAGATTTAAAAAATAATTATAAATAATAGACATACATAATATACATGTATATAATAACATTTTATATATACAAGGGTTAACAACAATAACTGAATAAAATGTTTGTGTTAAATTTCTGACTGTTTTGTTGTAATTGATGGTGCATTTGGTAAAAGTTACAGTCAGACCAATCGTGAGAACGTTACACAGATTACATTTATTACCTTTTCACGGCGGCATCTCTGAGGCCGCATTTCTGTACATCTGCCTTGGTAAATCACTTAATTGCTAGGGTCTGCTTTTATTACTTTGCCTGTCTTGAATCGATGGCACCGATTCAGTATCTTAGACTCGCTTTTAAGATGGATCCCTTAGTCTGCCTCTTTACCTGCTTGTCCTTCTTCATTGATATCATGCCTGGCGACGTATTCATCATTCCAGGCAATAAATTCGAAATATATTTTGAGAGACTATGGATCCTACAAGATGTAACAAAAGGAGTCAGTTAATAGATATTATTCCCAAAACTACTTTATAATATTTTGTCCTAAAATAAAGTTAATATGGCCCCCTGAAAAACAAAAAACAAAAAAAAAACGCCGATGTTGATGTTGACCTATATGTACGGTAGGTCAGAGTCAGAAGCGTATCTAGGGAAGGAGCAGAGAGTGGTCGCTCCTCTTGGCTCACATTATCAAAATGTGATACAAAACAACAAAATTCAGATAATACAAATATAAGCAATTCCTGATTTTCATGCGAATTAGTTTATTTCAAATGCCGAATTCACAATGAAAAGTGGAGCAGAGTGTAATATTGTGAGCTTTGAGTCCAGAACGAAAGTGATCACCGTGCAGCGCAGAGCCAAACTCAAACTTAACAAACAAAACGTCATAACAATGCCAAATCGAGATACAAGCAAACAACTGTCCTTGTCAATATAAAAAGTTCGAAAAAGGAGATACCTGGGGGGGGGGGGGGTGATTCTGTTCATTTGTCGTACTTTAATATCAAAATATACGCCTAAATGAAATGAAACTTTCTACTGTTTTTTTCGTGTTGTGTATTATTTCGAATTTATGCACTAGTATTTCTCTAATTAGGTATAGAATATACACTTACCTTACAGTATAAAACTTTTTCACAAACTCGGACGCAGTAGACTAATTTGTTGTACTTTTATTCGTGCTCTGACATTAATTTATTGCAAATTTATTTTAGTTTATTTTCTGGTTGATGAAAAGTATAAATCAAAATGAATATCGTGAATATAAAAGTATGACAAATTTGACGTGAAATGTCAAAATATGTCAATAAAATATACGCGTAGGCTACGACAAAGATATTAGAATCAGCCCTCTGTTTGCGTCATCAGATTGCTTTGAAAGTAGCTAAAAATTAACATACGTTTCTGGTTTTTTAAGTTATGAAGCTTGCAAAAAATACCTCTTGTTTTATTAGTAACATTCATAAAAAATATTAAATCAGGAAGTAAAATGAGAACATGTTAGTTATGATAAAAAGAAATTATGGATCCATCTACATGCTATTAGGTGGAAATTGCGGTTTGAAAACTTTCGGAAACGGCAGCGTGAAAATAAGAATTGAACTTATTTTCATGCAGCTCCACTTTGCTTTGCTTAGACCAGGCGTATGGCCCAGGACGGCTTTGAATGCGGCCCAACAAAACTCATATACTTAAATACTTACTCAATTAATTTTATAAAACATTTTCTTTATCTATATAACATTTCCATGGGTGTAGTTACTTTTCGTTATTGTTTTGAATATGTTAACAGACTTTTTGATATGCTCCGTTTCCAAACTTCAATAAAAAATGCTTCCGAACTTCAATTAAATGATTTAATTAATTACTGTACTTGAGCTGTACAATATACGAAATACAGGAGAAGCCGAGATCAGAACTTTATTTGCCAGAGTCTTCTGTCCAAGTGACTAGCACAAAAAATTACAACAAACCAGCAGCTGCTCTGCATCAGCCGATAACGGATAGCTTTTGATAACGAGTGGTGAGAAAAATTCTGTTCTCGGCATGACAATAGAAAATAGTACAATTCATTTTGATTTTAACTTAAGATAACGATATAGTACAATCCATTTCGATTTTGGTTACAAGACTTGATATATGTATGAATTACAATTTAACAAGAAATTTATTTTTATAATTCAGAAATTTAATTTGACAGATAACAGTTATAATAAATGTACAATTGCGCAATGTGGCCAAAGAAAGTTTTCAATGTGCAATTGTACTTAGTCAAATTGACACTGAAGACATTGGGGACATTATTTATTTTTCGGAAGTAAGATGGTTAAGTCGGAGTAAAATGTTGAAAAGATTTTATGATTGGCGAAATGAAATCAAGTCATTTATGGAATCAATAATAAAATCTCTGCCAGAACTTTTTGATGAAAACAGGCTCACAGATTTTCCTTTTTTAGTAGACTTGACAGCTCATTTAAAGGAGCTAAATTTGCGTTTTCAAAGCGAAAAACAACTCATAATACTATGCCTCAAACTATAACGACTTTCGAAATGAAACTGAAACAATGGTACTCACAAATTCAAGCAATTAATTTTATGTATTTTGAAACGTTGACCAAACACTGTACTGAGAGTAACGAAAAATATGCAAACTTGATTTGAAACAGGAATCTGAGAAAAGATTGCAAGATTTCCAAAAAAATCATCTAGTTTTTGACATATTTGAGACTCTATTTTTAGTCGACATAAACTTACCAGCAAATTTTTAAATGAAATGGCTAGAGCTGCAATCTGATGTTCAACTTTAAGAAAAATTTAATAATTTCTCTTTACTGGAATTTTATAAGAATTATCTTCCCAGAGAAAAGTACCCATTGCTTAACAATTCATGCCATCGTTATTTGGACGCGCCTACATTTGTGAGCAGCTATTTTCTAAGATGAAGCACACAAAGAATAAAAATATGAGCAAAATAACTTGCGAGCACCTTGAGAACTCACTGAGAGTTGTAACAACTTCGATCGCAAAATATCGAAATATTATTGTATTAAAAACAATGTCAAATATCACATCACTTTCATGTTGCTATTTCTTTAATTTTATAATTAAAAATTTATGAATTAATGAAGCCTAAATTTCTTAAAATTATTAACTAAGTATGTATATTCTTCATTTTTGTTCATTAGCTATCTTCAGGGTTCATATATCTTATGTGTGGCCCAATATAACTAGTCTACTTCCAATGTGGCCCAGGGAAGCTGAAAAATTGGCCACCCCTGGCTTAGACCCATAGAGAGATGGCCATATTCCCTACTGCGTGCGACAAAAACCGTTGCCAGTTGCCACTTTAAGTAACTCTACTACTCCCAGGATTTAATTTTGGGTGGACCATATGTAAAGAATAGAAGAATTTTAAGAAGTTTAATTTTTAATGATTCTTAATCAAATCACAACTACAAGAGGAAAAAACCACCGCCTCGTTCGGGTTTTGAAACCGGCACCATCCGCTTGCCGGGCGACTGCTAACGCGACAGATGATTTTCCTGCATTTCTTAATTTGTAACTAGTCTAGTAAGTCACTTTTTGCTTTCAGCTGGCTTTAAACAGTAACCCTGAAAGCGCACAAATAAATTTTAAATTCAGTTTGATTTTATTTTGGAATCGAATCCACACTTGTTAGAATTGGTTAAAGACGAAGAATAGAAGAATTTTAAGATCCATAGGTGTCCAAGTCCAAAAGGGGTCGGAAAAATAAGGTTCTAAGGTCGCGTCATGGGACCATCTAAGTACTTAAGAACTGCTACTTTTGAAGATCTTCAAATTCAAGCCACTGTTTGTTTTTTTTATCTTCAATAAATTAATCATAATTTCATTAGCAATGAAACCAATTTATTTATTTAGTTGCACTCCACGCAATTTGTGTCGCTTTTCAAATAATCCAAAAATAATCTAAATCCATACAAATTTATAATTGGCGGCGATTATAAATGTCAACGTGTACTGCATGTTCGTCTAAAACTGACAGCAAATTTACAAACAAAAAAACAAAACGCCTACCGGAATAACGTACATTTCCAATTTTGCAAATTTTAATACGGTTTCAGTGAAATTTTATCTCCATAAATTCTTTATTATCTCTAAGTTTTTGATTATGAAAACAATGATGTAGAAAGCAATATCTTTCGTGCCCATTTTTTGTTAAAATATGCCAATTTTTCGTAAATATGGAATAATAAAAAAAAAAAAACTAGTTTGGTCGTATGTGGTAGTTGCTTCTCCGTCTATTCCTTAGATGTGTGATTATCAAGTAAATTGGCTTTCTATCACATGATGTCATACTGATGAGTAAAAAGTGAAGAGAAATATACAATTAGTTCTTATTTGGAACGTTCAAAGGGAAACTTTATTTAAATATAAGTTTGATATTTACGTCCTAGAAAAGCTGACTTCTCGGAACTTTCTAGTAGACTTGCCTCTATTTATTTCAACACACTGCTGTCTTATAATAGTGTTGATGAAGACGTTTATAACTTTTACATAATTCTTTTCGATTTATTTTCTTCTTGTGTTCCCCGCGACCGTCAGCGGTTGACTAAAACATGGTTCAATAACGAACTGAAACGTCTTAAAAATAGGAAGAATAAACTGTGGAAAAGTTATATGCGGGACAAAGACATTATACTATAAGTCACAACAATTTCCCCACATCATATAATGAGTTCAAAGAGCTTAACTCCAGCCTTTATGATGAGTATATTCAAAGCATGCGTACTAAATTATTTAGTGATTCACGGATATTTTTTTAAGTTTATTAATATGAAGAAAAAAACAGACAACTATCCCAATACCATGAAGTACAAAGACTCTGATAGCGATGATTCGTCTGAAATTTGTAATATGTTTGCTTCATTTTTTGACAACGCATTTGCCTCGTCAAATTTTTAACCTCAAAATAGTAACTTCAGTCATATGAACGACCCTCATAACGTTTCATTCACTATCCCTTCAATTACACAAGAGGATATACTCGTTCATATCAATGGACTTCCAAATGACTCCACAACGGGTTCGGATGGGATCCCTCCAGCCCTTTTTAAGTCTTGCTGCCTTTCGCTGGTAGCTCCGTTGAGAATTATTTTCCAAAAATCGCTCAATAGTGGTTGTTTCCCCCAGCTATGGAAAAATTCCTTTATCATACCTATCCACAATAAAGGTAGTAAAAATGATATTTCTAACTATAGGCCTATTGCAAAATTAACTTGCATGCCCAAGTTATTCGAATCTATAATTTCTTCTCAATTATCAACCTCCTGTAATAATTTACTCTCTTCAAACCAACATGGGTTTCTTTCGGGCAAGTCTACAACCACTAACTTGTTGGAATTTGTCTCAGATACCATTGGCGGATTTGGAAAAGACTACCAGACAGACTGTATTTATACAGACTTTAGTAAAGCATTCGAAAAGTTATCTCACTCCGTGATACTCTTTAAAATGGAAAAGTATGGGTTTCCTCTAACATTTCTTAAAGGGACGGAATCTTACTTAGATAACAGAACATATCAAATCTTGTTTCGACATTCCATCTCAAGAGTCTTGAAAGCTTCGTCTGGCTTACCTCAAGGGAGTCACTTGGGCCCCTTGTTCTTTATTCTGTCTATTGATGAAATTGCCTCTTTTGTGAAGTACTACAAGGTCTCGATTTATGCTGACGACATTAAACATTTCGCCCAGATTAAAACTTTTAACGATTGTGAGCAGCTACAGAGTGACTTTCACAGATTTTACGATTGGTGTAAAAGCAATAACTTGACACTCAATAGAGACAAATCTGAGGTTATGACTTTCCACAGAAATCAAAAACCAATTCCTTACGATTATGTGTTTTCGAATTCCTTGATTCGCCATGTGCGTGCTGTTTGTGACTTGTGTATCAAATGTGACCATATATTGAATTTTATCTCCCACATAAACTACACAGTATCAAAGAGTAGTTCCATGCTGGGATTTATAAAACGTTGGTCCCGAGAGTTCTCGAATCCTACCATAACTTTGCGTTTGTACACTTGCTTTGTAAGACCACTTCTTAAATACGCTAGCTGGAGACCAGACCTGCTCCATTTTATGGTACACACATCGACCGTATCGAGTCTGTTCAACGAAACTTCCTACGATTTGCTCTCGGGCACCTACCCTGGAATAATTCATTAATTTTTCCACCCTATGAGGATCGCTTGAAGCCTTTAAATATGCACTCGCTCAAGAAACGTCCCATAGCTGCGATGTAACTTTTGTGCATCAGCTCTTAAACGCGAATATTGATTCCCCGTTGTTGCTTAACAAAATCTCTTTTCGTGATAGTAGGCACAATTTGAGAAGGCTAGCTATGTTGTATGATAAATCCTGAAGGTCTAACATTAGCATGTATGAACCTGTTAATCGCACGTGTATTACTGTTAATAATATGGCTGAGAAGTTTGTTCTTGACGTTTCTAAGCATGTTTTAAAAAAACGTTTATACATATAATATTTAATATTTTTTGTATTGTTTTTTGTGCATTGCATGTAATTTTATCCGGTATTTGGCTTATGTTTATTTTAACATACTAATACTAATACCAACTAAATGATGAAACGCATGTATTCTTAACCGTTTATTTATTAAACGTGTCCATGCAGCGAGCTTGTATTAAGCTGGTTCTGATAGTCTAACACAAAACTGATACATTTGGCGGTAAGTGCGGTAACTGCCGAGCTTTCACTGATTTCCTTCCGTATAATATTCATTAGTTTCCCCTATCGGAGAAGTTATCACACTTGGGCAAGTAGAGTGTCGTATGTAAGCAATTTTGGGTTACAAACTATGATTGTAAATAGATGGGAGTTCGAACAATATTTATCAGCAATACAGAATTATTTCACACTTTTTCTCTAGAAAAACTGTTATTGTGTTAGTAGTGTACAAAATACAATTTGAACATAAGAAACGATTTTCTCGAAATCATATCATTTCAAGATATGACACTCTACTGCACTGAGAGAAATTTCAGATGTTATAACAAAAGTTCGCCGCGTTTGAAAACATAGTTAGAAGAATAATTGTTAAATCAACTCTTTCCTGGCTAGAATATATGAAAAAGCGTTCAGTTCCAACGCTTTTCTCTGAGCATGCGACACCACGTGCCGTTTGAAAAAAATGTTTGATTTCGGATTAAGTCCATTGCAAATTCATTAGATTGTTTCAAACGCGCCTACGTTCAAAATGACTGCCAAAATGTTTTATTTATAGAAACGTGTTGGTTCTTATACAAATGTTTAGCTGTAACTTCGGAAGAATAACCGCGAAAACTTTTGGACTGAACAGGACTTGTTTGCATTTTAACCATTCATTGTTCGGTAGTTCATGTTCAGTACGACTTCAATAAATTCTTTTAGTGATGTGTAATTAGTGTTTGAAAATTTTACAATTAATTGTCATTCGCGAAAATGAACTCTTTATTTTATGTAAAAAAATATTTTTATAATATAAAATTATATAAAGTTTTCCAATGCATGTATATATGTAGTATGACAAGTGGAAAATCTTTCATTAGAAATAAGCCTTTGTAAAATGCCTTTGAATTACTTTCTGTTAAAATTATTAAATAACCACAAATTTATCTGTAATATAATATATCGAATAAAGTTAATTTTCATTGTATACCTACTTAAAGTTATTTTTTATAAAATATATATATTTTATAACGGCTTGAGTAGTAAACATGTTTTTTTTTTTACTTTTCTGCAGAAAGTGTTTTAGAGCTTCCCTACCAAAACTGAACACTTAAGGATGACCTTATGCCTGATCAGTAATGGTCGATTAAAATAATTTCTACGTTTGGAAGTCACCACACAAAGCAGTTAAATGAAATGCGCAAACATTTACTATTGAACATTCCTAATGTTTCTGTTACCCACTAAAACTATTTGCTCTGAATGTATGCAATTGTAGAAACAAATGTGAGTTATGCTTAAATTAATGGATACGGCCATTTATTTTGCCATGGAATGTGTTCAAATTAGGTATATTTAAAATAAACATGCATAATAGTAATCTTTAACCATTTTTGTGTTAGGGGCCATTTTACATGCGACAATCGTTTTTGACTTAGATTTTTGGTTCATTTGACCCACTAATTTTTTTCAGCGTAGACTAAGTGCATTACAAGGTTTTTGTATGTAAGTTAATTTTTTGAAATATACAGAGGAATGAGTAATATAAAGAAAGTTCACCTCAATGGTGGCACTAAATGTAAAAGAGATACAAATATTCAAAAGCTCAGTAAGCAGTAAAACTTTGAAGCTCTTGATAGTAAGGTAATTGGTTAGATCGAAAGGCAACATTTTTAAATATAATACCTGATAGGTGTGAACAGTAAAACTACAATTAGAAAATAATGCTACCAATTTTATTCAATACTCATAAAGTAGCTTCTAAATAAATTTGCATTGCACAAGAAATTTTACAAATACATTCTCATTGGCATGAAATTTCTGTAAATGGCTAAAGTTTTCTTATAAAAGATCCAGCACGAATAAACTCTCCAAGAATTTTGGGCTGCATATAAAATCAGCTTATTGAGAACAAAACTTCCAAATAACACTTTGATTCTTGCGGAAAGCAATTAACCCATTTCATCCCGAAAATGTTTTTTTTTTTTTTTCAAAACTTTACTCGATCAGCAATTATTATAAAGCTTTAAGATTTTTTTTCTTATTTGCCAATAGCAGAGTAACGCAACAACGCAACACTGGGAATTTAAGAGCAAAACTAAATTTTATTTTAGTTATTTATTTAATTAAATTAACAAAGCTTTTACAACGTAAGATGTAGTAAAGGAACAGTTTTGTATAAAAAAATATAATATACATAGTTATAGTATAAGGACTAAATTCACATGTAAGTCTCAAAACATTTATCAAGTACTTTTCAAATAGTTCTTCAACAAGACATCGTCGAAACTCTAAGATATCCAACATACTGCCATATTTTTTGGCTAATATCCCAGCGTTGACTAGTGCTACATCAAGAACCCACATAACAATAGGAAACTAATATTTCTAACCTCTTATTCCTATGCGATAATTCGAGTCATAATATCCAGCCGATCCACTCCACCCATATATTTATTATATATTTTGTTCACATGGGACTGTGAAACATCTTTCCTCTGATGTTGAAATGCAAGTCGTGGCCGGTTCCAGTCCAACATCAATACCAAAATCGTCTTTTTTGGTAATAAATGCAGTTGTTGAAACTAATAACTAGCGCCGGCTTAGTCTGCTTGGATCGTTGTAATCCTAAGACCGGAGTATCAGCGTTTAAATCAGCTAGTGTAATTACAATTTTATCCGGACTTATTTCATTTGACTCAATAGCATCCAATATTTCCACCAATGATAAAGGTTTTCCGATAAAAAAAATAGTAATAATAAATAGAAGCAAGGCAGCTCCATTCCCTTTATCGGAACATTGTTTTTAACAGTCAAATGAAAATAGTCATAACTTCAATTTTTGCAAGACAGACATTTCGAAGTTATCAACAGAGAGTTCTAGCCACTAAACAATACTCCATGATATAAAAACTTCATAAGTGCGCCCTTACCAGTACTCTTTTCCAGGAATGCTCATGATCTTTCCCGTATAATTTTTTTTGAGAAATACAACACTACTGTTCACAACAAGGTGGAAGAATCAACCGGCAAACATTCTTTTTATCCTTAGCGGTTTGTCTATTTATTGAGGCCAGCCCGTCCCTTTAACTCGTACACGAATTAGTCTGTCTGTATATTTATTTATATATTTCTTTTTTACTATTTCGACACTCTCGTAGACCCACTTTTCATCATCACAGCGAGCTGAAATTTGGCACACAGGTTCATGTCGCGTGACAATTGAATTTTATCGAAATTTGAACCAGAAATTTAGATGGAAAACCCGGAAAATCGGGAAAAACACATTTGAAAATTTGGTAAAAATTTGATTAGTGATAAATCCGTTTCAGGAAAAATGCAGTTTTCCGACTTTTACGAAGAAATTTTCCGGAATTTTCCGACTTTTCCGGAAAATTTTCCGACAAAAAAGTTTTCTAAATTATACAGGATCAAGTTCCCAATCAACAAGCATCATTACTTTCTCTCCGACAGTGGTGAAAACTTGCAGAAAAAATCGAGGAAAACTCATGTCAAACGATTTTCCGGAGTTTTTCCAACCAAGGAAGCGTTTGAGCGTTTCGCAACCTAAAACAAAGTTGTAGAGCGAAATGAGTTGCATAAAGTTGCTTTTGTGGAAAACTCCACGGAAAACCCGGAAAAGCGGGAAAATCATCGGAAAAATTTTCATCGATATGATTAGTGTTAAAACTGTTTCAGGCAAAATGCAGAATTTTCCAATTTTTCTGGAAAATTTTCCGAAAATTTCCGGAATTTTCTGGCTTTTCCGGAAAATTTTTAGACAAAAAAGTTTTATAAGCTATGCGGAATCATTTTTTTCCGTCCTACTGGCATCAATAGTTTCTCTTCAGCAATCATGAAAACTTGCATGAAAAATCGAGGAAAATTCATGTATATTTTTAAAAAAATTTCATAGTAATAGGAAAAGTCTGTGGAAAACATGGAAAATCGGGAAAATTCATGTTATATGGGATCACGTTGGAATACAGCTAAAAAGCGCTGTTTAAAACATTATTTGAATTTCTGAAAACCGTTGCAATACTTCAACGATTTGATACTCGAAAAATTTTTGTTTTCGAATCGGCACCCAACCTGACTTGAAATGTCGGTAATGATAAGCTGAACAAAAATTTCCAGGCAACCACGGTGCTGACTTCCAATCATCTCATTGAAACTGCCTTCAAAATTTCAAATTTTTCGAAACCTCGGTAAACCGTAGTCCGAGTTATCGAAACTGTTCGGATTGTGTTCGAAGTACGGTCAGTCGATTGGAAACTCTCGAGTCGTATGGACGCAAAAAAATGTCACTGCAAATATTCAAAAATTGACTCAAAATAAAGAAGAAAGAAAGAAATATAAGGATAAATCTAAGAAAAATTAAAGGAAAACGGAAAATTAGAAGGAAAACGGAAAATTAAAAAGGAAGTAAGAAACTAAAATTCAAATAGAATTAAGTAAAAATATAATTAAGTTCGTTTAAATTGATATTAGAACAATTTAGTTAACGTGAAAAAGGCAGAAAATAAAATAAGTAAAAAACGAGTTTTCAAACAAAACTGAGGCCAAGCCGCATGAAAAAGTCGAAAATAAACTTTTCTTCACACACAGAGGTGGACTCAGATTTTTTGATTGAGACATTTCTCTTGAATATTCTTTCTCTTCATGAATCAAATCATTTATTACCTCTGATTGATCATACTGAAATATATCGGTGATTGTCAGCGAATAAAATCTGAGTCCACCTCTGTGTGTGAAGACAAGTTTATTTTCTACTTTTTTATGCGGCTTGGCATCAGTTTTGTTTGAAAACTCGTTTTTTACTTATTTTATTGGAAATAAGCTACCGTTATGATTGGATTCGTCGAAGAGAAGGGAAGAATTCATATATTTGCACATGTGTTTTGTTGCGTTATTGAAACACTGGGATAACATGGGTTAAGAGAAGTGTAATTCTATTAGTGAAATTTGGTTATTTATAAGGTTTTAAAAGGCTACAATTAGCATAGACAGCAATTGTAGAGTTTAAATAAAACTTAATAATGAGCTGGAAGTGATTTAAAGTTCTTCGAAAGGGTCAAAATAAAAATGATCTAGCAGTGTTATAAAGTGCCTTAAAATAAAACATTTTACAAGTGCTTTTTAAACGTGCTTGCTTTTCTATCTGACATAATGTAATGGATAAAAGGAAATGCATTTGTTTTTAAATATTTACCTGCAATCAAATTTTTCTTTAGCGATTGGAAACCAGTCTGTTTGCTTGCTAATTCGTTAACCAACAAGCAGTTTTTTATAATAGGTCTGTATGTTTACTCTAAAGTTTTTATCCAAGCTTTAATGTTTTTACACAGGCTCGAAAGATTTTTGCGATAATGTGTATGTTAATTTCTTGGACTAGAAAGATTTCACAGTTGTATCGATTTCCATGTTGTCTGTTAACTTTTTTTCATTATCATCTAGTATCATCCTCAGACATTTTTACACAAGTATAAACCTACAGACCTAATATATAATTGATACTTCTATGAAAGTTTATTATTAATTTTCTATTTCACGGTTAATCTTAAGGGCACTGAATGTTATCGACCGCCTTCATTGAAGCAATCTCAGATTTTTCTTTGCTCGCTGATAATTTGTCAACCGCAAAAGCTCCTACTTATTTAACATTATTTTTCTATAGCTCTTAGAAATTTAATACCGAATTTATCATTATCGAATAGAAGAAGTTTAAGGCGGAAAAGTGAACGTCGATATCTGTAGTTGAAATTAAACCAGTGAAGTTTCAAAAGTGAACTAAAATTAGTGAAAAATCAACAACAGTGAAGAAATGCATTGCCAGCTGTTGAATAACTAGAATTTATTCATCTTTCTGAAAGTTGAGGTATCATGAGTAAGAATATCTTTTATTATTTTCATTGCATCCCAATAAGCATTTCGTGTGGAATTTCGTGCATATTTAAGATCATTTTTGACGAGTTTAGCTAGAAATCCGTATGACTTTCTCACGACATTCCGTGCTTTTGGCCAAAAAGAACTGTCCAAATATTACAGGTCGTTGATAGTTGGAATTGAGCATGCAAATAAAATGAATTTCCATGTTTTTTCCGTAATATTTTCGCATGGAAATTAAAGAAAATTTCAAGCCTTTTCAATTGCATTTTTGTATAGAATTCCTTGGGATTCCAAAACTGTTTACATATGTTTTTTTAAGAAGAGAATCTTGCAGATATATAAGTATATCATAGTGTTCTCTTTCTAATTTTTTTACTTAGTAGGGTGAATTTTAAAACATCACTATAAACTAAGAGTTAGCGACAAAAATACTTAAGTTATTGCATAAACAAAATTATTCGTTTTATCATACTTTTTTAATATCGTTTATACTTGATTCGGAAGTCTGTCTGGAAGAGAGAATGATTTTGTTGACAGAAAAACGTCGGCGGACGGCAATAAGGACGTACGAAAATGTGTATAACTTACGCCATGCCATAAAGGCTTTAACAAATACAAATAATTACAGAAATTGATACAAATTCTATATACGAAAGGACAGACAAAAATCGAGCCAAGCATCCTGCCGTTTAGCGAAAAAGAACCTCGCCCATCTATTTTTTTTTTTTTCGCTTAAGAATTTGATTAAAGCTGACGATACCCATCCAGGGTTGAAAGACTTTTCCAACAAGTTTACTTTGTCATAAAATAGATCAACAAAACCGTCTGGAAACATTCTGTAGACTCGGCGTTGGTCGGCAATGGTGGTCGAGAAGTCACAGAATCAGATCAGCTATGAATTGTGATGTATACGAAGGAAATGGATTACAAAAATCGCAAGATATTTCTGCTGATCTGGACGACATTAAATTATAAAAAATTCTACTTATATTCAAAGCTTCATAGATAGTGAACCGAAATATTTAATCCATTTAAACCAGGTTTAGACAAAGAAGTTTTACACAATATTGCTACGGGAAGATTTGATTTCAGAATCAACATTTCAAATTTGTTCGCGTCTTCTGCACGTTCATAATCCTTGATGGATGGCGAAATGTGTTAAAGGCTCTTTTGTCGAATGCAATATTTTGTTTAAGTCAAAGGTACTTGGACCTTAACTTTGGTGTGAGAGTAGTTAGTTTTAGTAGCAACACTCTTGAACGATTGGTTTTTTGTATCTTGTTCTGATTGCCTTATCTTGGGTAAGGAGCAAAACAACACTTCGATGTAGCTTGGACGTATGTAACTATAAAAACCGCTCTTAATCATCTACCACTATTTTTCATATCAGTATTATATTTATACATAAAAACTGAGTACTATATAATTTTTGTACACTTTTATTATATAAGTACCTACTTATCGCACCCACAAATTCTACTGTAGTTCACAGTACCGAGAAAATTTCTTATTTCTTACTCTCGTTTACTGATAAACTTGGCCATACACAAGCTGCATATCAAATGTGTTATTCGTTACCATAGACTTTTGCAGCGACAATTTATTAAATATTCTGTGAATAATTGTGTACCTTCTGCAATCTCTCGGCTTTTCTTTATTATCATAAGAACCAAAATGGAATATATTTATCATCCGATAACCATGTTACTGTCTGAATCCGTTGAGAATGTCCATAATATGGAAATGAATTTAAATTTTTTTATTTTATTATAGATCATATCAAATCATAAAAGAAACCCTTACGATTTGATCTCGGATCATAAAGTTTTAAAAAAATTTATTAACTGAAGTTGTTATAATAAGTCCATCCAATTTTGAATTGCTAAGTCCCAAATTTTCATTGTATGATCCCATGAAACAGTGACAATTGTTTCACTGTCCATATACTGAACTCGAGATATGCATTCACGTAGTCCTAGCAATGTCATAACGGGTGTCTGAAAATAGTCAAAACTGAAAGGTAGCTACTATATATTGTTGTTATCGAAGGTATTTACAAATATAAATCTACAGATATTATCTTGGAAATTGAGATATTTAAAAAATGAAATAAAACTTACCCTAGTTACTCCAGCTTCTGAACAAATTCTGTTGTTGAATCTTTCATATTTAATTCAAAAATTGTATACAAGATATTTACAAAGTAGTTTCTTAAATAATTTAACAAAAAAAAAACTTGAAAATTGATAATTATTATGAATTAATAAATTTAATTTAATTTAAAAGAAGAAATCATATAAGAATAGACAGAAGTAAAAAAGAGAAAAGAAAGTAAGATAGTAAACTTCTAAAAGAGCCCGCTCAGATAAGTTTGCTATATCCTCATTAATGCACCCCAAAGAGCTTTCCATAAGGCAGATAGAACTACTATGGTAAATCTGCATATCATCCGTATATTAATGAACTTTAGCGGATTGAATTTTCTTTGACAGATCATCTAGTAATAGAGAAAAAAGAAGAGGTCCAAGAATAGAACCTTGTGTGACACCTCTATACAGTGATAATAGACCAGAAAACTCACCAACTTTTCTTACTTGTTGCTTTCGATTTGCCATCACAAGTGCACAGGCAGAACTAGAAAAATTGAAAATATTTTTTAATTTAAATATACGTTTAAAATGGTTTAGGCTATCCAAGGCCATAGAAAAGTCCAGCAATATCACTATTGCAAACTCATCGTTGTCAAGTGCCGCACGCAAATTCCAGGTACGCATAATAAAACAATTTCGTAACTGTGGAGGTAGCGAAAGCCTGACTGCCAGGGCGATATCTCACGATTTCAGTCTAAAATAGTATTCAAGCTTTTCGAGAGCTTTTGCTAGAAAGCATAACACACTTATGGGGCGGTAATCCGAAACCGTGGTAGGTGATTTATTTTTGAAAATTGGGATTACAGTGGCCACTTTCAATGAGGATGGAAACGTAGGAGCAGGATTGGAGCTTGGATGATAGGAAAAATACGTTCAAGAAAGCGTGGAGGTAAGCCGTCAGGTCCAACAGCATCAGACTTTATAGAAGAAATTACTGTGGACAATACCTCATAATCAACGCATCTGAAACAAAACGGGTTCTTGTTACCCTGTTGCCGTATAATTTACTAGTGCGTGTGCTAAATTCTCGAATGTGGCCCCTGCCAATGATTGAGGCCTCGCAGGAACTACGCTAGAATGAAAATATTCATTTAGCTCATCAGGATAAAGATTACAGCAAGTCTTCTCATTATTATATAGCCCGTACTTTTTTAAGTTCTTCACAGAAGCCTTGAACCCAAGTTAATATCAAGTCTCGAATGAAAGAATACGAGCTTTGCTTTGCGGATAGAAAAGGTTAGCTAATTTCATGCTCTTTGATACATATTCCGCATATATGTGTTATGTGATCTCTTATAAATAAGGTGAAAGTACTCCATCTCCTCTATCAGCGAGTGAATTTTGCTGTAGAACCATGGATTACTGGTAGATGTTAAGCATTTAGTTCTCACAGAATCGTATTTATCCGAAATATAGTTCATAGAGCCTTAATCAATTGGGGCGGATAAATGCGCAAATTAGGGAACAAAATTCATTGCATGAAATACTACCATGATCAATATTGTTGGAATTTCTGTGTGAGAACACACGATTCGTGACACATAAATCCATTTTATAAGTTTATAGTATGTCATGATCAAAAAGGCTAGGTGGGTTAATTTGAGAAAAAAATTATACATAATTCGCATCTATCGTTAGGTATAGATCTAGCAATGACGGATAACTGGTTGTAAAAAAGGTTGGGATATCATTAAACACTTCAAGGAGAAAACTCCTCATAAAACCCACAAAACAAAGCGTTGCCGAACAGCCTCGCAAGATATTAACGTTGAGGTCACTTCCAAGAATTATCTTATTATAACGTCGTGAAAATATGGTGCAAGATTCCCCAAGTTCTTTAATATTATTTCAATCGAAGCTGTTTGGATGGCAATAAGCAGCTGCAAGTGAACTTTTCTCTGCCCCTGTATCAACCTCAATAAAAATAAACTCCACATTATGAGTGTTATTTTAAGGCAGTCTTTTACATATATAGCAGCGCTACCATCCATTCGTCCCTCACGATTACTAGGAATCAGTTTAAATACAAAGATAGGTTCCAAGCTAGAATAAGTGAAGATATTCAGCAATGACTCACTAATAAGAATCGCATGAATACCCGAGTCAACAAAACTTTCACGCATTTCATCTATCTTATTTCTAACACTTTTATTACATGATCATCATAGAAACCTATAGAAAGAGTTTATAAACAATTAATCATTTTTAAAATATTAATCACTGCTGCATTGTTTATCCACTCGTTGACCAAATTTTCAACATAGTATCCCAGCTTTCAGTAGCAAATCTTTTTTTATCTGTGCTAACATCTACAAAATTTATGCCTCTCTCTGAATCCTTGCTAACATAACCGCAATCAACGGAATTTTGTTCAGTATTTTATTTTAAGAGCATAGCGATTTGATCTTGTGAACAGCTAAACTAGAGAGCTACAAAACTTTTTTCAGTAATATTTATTATATATAGAAGGCCTAGGACTTCAAAGAAAGTTGCCCAACAAAAGCATATTACTTATCTACCGAACGTTCCAGTGGTATTAAGTATTAAGCGATACCCAACAAATAGTTTTAATTGGACTTGCTTGGCTTGGTATTGTTAACATGTGCGACGCCTGTGTTTTCCACAAATTAATAGTACAGTTTATGTTTTTACATTATGTAACAGACAATCCAGACAATCCGTAGGCTGGGGTGTTGGAAATCTTTCTACATATTCGATTTCTATTGAAATCTTCAATAGAAATTAGTTTTTCCTAATTTATTCCTACAATTTAAGATTATATTAGAATTTTAGGCAACACAGTAGGCAAGAAAAATATGACTTCAAAGTTTTGAGTCCTAGGAATTTTTAAATGATATCTTGTAACGCTGGTTATTAGATCCATACTATTTGCAATAAATACCTAACCATATGCATATATAAATTATCTATACGATTTATGAGCCACTACTTGTACTAAAATTCATACTCTTGATTATTTTACTAATAAGATAATACATAAATCTAACTAACATTTAATATAAAAATAATAAGCACAACCATAACCTTAACTAAATAAATCCTAAACTGAAATAAAAACAAATAAAATAAATAAAAAATAACCTTCTGAAATTAAACAATTAAACGATGAATTAGTGGAACATAAATATAAGAGAACATATAGCCAAACGTAGAAGATCAACTGGACGATAATCCATGTGGTAGTACAATGACTGAACGATCTGAACGATGTAGGTGATGTGGATGAGCGGGTGTCTATCTCTCGTCCACTTACATGAGGGCGCATGATTGATTTGGTTTTTCTGCATGCTTCTGGTCCTGGTGCAGCTTTATTTATTTAAAGAAAGAAAAACAAACAAGCAGAGCCGAAATGGAGGACGGGCGACTGGGCGTTATTCCGAAGGGCCCGCGGTCTTCGGGCCGGTGCTCTACGTGTTAAATGCAACCACACATCTTTACCACAGACTCTGGACGAACGTTGCGGCTACGGTGGGAGGAGAACTATGATTTAAAAATATACTCAGAAATGTCCCACAACTTATAAACTCTTACAAAACATGGAACCAAAATAGCTTGTTAGTGTTAGATTGAATTATATATGGCTGATTTGAAATTGCCGTGACTTTAACGGCATTCACTTTTTTATAAAATATTTGGCATTAGTTTTTGCAACATATCATTTTTATTTCGAAAAATTTATAGAAAATGTGTTTTTATCGTTCAACAAGGCTTTCAAAGCTTTGCTATACTTATGTGTACTTTTAAAAGAAATTCGAAATTGAAAAACAAATATAAAAATAGTTATTGAATTTTGTTATTATTTTCCAATTTTTCAAAAAATCAAATAATTTTATTTAATGTTAACCAATTTTGAAGTAGAGTATAGCTATACATGGTCATGGTATATTACTTACTTATGACAAATTTCCAGTGCTACTAATATAATACGGAAATATTGTCCATACCGGTAACAAAAGTAAGATTTATAGACTGGTAGAAATCAAAGTTTATTATTTAGTAAAATTGTCATCGTCGTCCGTCAGTACTGTTTAACAATAAGTTTGGGAAGGTTGTTGCCAGAAAACAAAATCTGAATTTTCCACATTTCGTGAAGCACTGGCATTGTTTTTGTTACTATAGAGTGCCATATAAGTAAGTGAAAAGTGTTTGAATTTCTAAGCAGTTACAAAAATTTTGAATAAAAATGAGTAGGGGACTTAGGGAATTCACTTCGTTCCTCAGCTCCTTCACGGAGAAACATAATGATTCGTTTTGGCGCCTGAGGTAAATTTAATATAACCATATTTAATTATCCTGACGTGGACCATCATCTGACTGATAAAGGTTGAGGGAGAATTGATCATGAAAAGAATAGTACCAAATTAATATTTATTGTACATAAAATTACTAGTTAATATTAATTTTTGCGAGTAACTTCCAAAAAAAAAATACTGAGGTGAACCAGCTTAATAGAAATATTTCCACGATATTATAGATGGACTTTTCTAGCTTTTTTCGCTGCAAACTAGCTTACGATATTCTCCAAATTCGGAATATTTATTTTTCGGTGTACCAAAACAGCCACATTCGACAGTCTTTCTTGACCCATTGCAAATCAGAGGTAATCTTTCATTAACTACAATTTGTTGAAACTTCGTTCACATCAAGCTATCGTTTAGATAGGATTCTTGGAGGCTTTACTCGTGAATTGTTGAAGCAAATTCAAAAGCGAGTTTTTTTAGACTATCGGTATAGGTTTTACTAAAAAGATCGCCCGGAAACTTGTTCCAACATTTTGTACCTCCAACGTTAGTTAGAATAAAAGAACATCAATCGATTCGCAAATTGGTCTACGAAGCTTTTGTTTTGTGGCAATACTGCGGTCATCATCTTGTCAGTTTCTTCTTTTTTTCTTGTCCTTGTTACTTTGGTGAACGTTTAGTGATATATCCAGATCTTAAGCAAATTTTGTAGCACTGGCTAAAATTTCTCATATGTCAAGATTACGAATCAACCTCAGCCTTGGTAAGCGGGTAAATTCAATTTGAGAACAAACAATTTCTTCAAAGACAAATTTTATTAATATTATTTCTTTCGCCCGCAATAATTGTTTTTTTCATTCGGCGCCGTTTCTCCGCTTCAACGTCTGCCTCACTTTCCTTATATGTATTGTTCCACCTCTACTTCACATGTTAAATTGTTGGTCCCTCGATACTGTCTCCACAGAGAAACCCTGTTTTAGTTTTCATTTTAAGGGTAAAAGGGTCAACCGCTCTTACATATATTTTGTACATACATATTTCCTGTATCAATTTCTTTATTCAAATTTGAAAATTCATGTTCTCTGTTTAGTAATTTGGATAGCTTGTCATTTTTGGAGACCTTTAAGGGCTGGTGTGTTGTCATTTTCCTGGGCCGGTTTGAAGACCCAGTGCGACCCTGCAAACAATTATTTTGTTTTTGCCTCTAAAAAAGCATCGGCTATCCTTAAGGAGAGGTTAGTTTTAGTAAATAAATTACGCATATCAAGTATCAAGCAAGAAGCAACCCAGAGAAAGGAAGCAGCGAGATTACATATAAACAACGACGGATTTTAATAACCGGCTCAAAAATTCAGGGAAGTAAACGACGCATGGGCTCCAACAATTTCTCCCTACTCACTTTAATTTAGAAATAAATAAAGCAAAGAAAAATATATAATACCTAACCTACACTAATCAATATTTAATTATCTTATTGCAAGTAGGACGGCCGACTAGAGAAAGTGCTAACAGTAGTAAATGTACAAAAAAGGTAACACCAAGAACACACATTTTCAATATTATATAGTAGAGCTTAAACCTATTTAAAATCATTTCTTTTGCTTATTACCTAAACTCAATATAACCTAGAACTAATTATCATTTACAGTCTCTTACCTTAGATATTCGTCGAATACAAGAAAATCAAATTTTTCAACATGTGATTTGCCTTCTGCTAGTAATGCATTAACTAAAGTATTCATTTGTAGAAACATTTGCTCCAATTGAAAAATGAGTTTCAGGAATTCTTCTTGATTGTGTGATGCGCTCCCAAAAATCTCTCAAGGAATATGAATCTGAAAAATATGTGTAAACGTATCATTTAAAAAAAGACTAATTTAAATGTGTAAACCAATTATAAAATGACGAATAATAAATACTAAATACTAAATTTGTAATGAGTGTTTGTTGAATTATACCAGCAAGTAGAAGCAAACTTGGGGCAACTCGGTAATATCAAAAGCTGCCACCGAATTTACTCCCATCCACTAATAATTGGAAACTTGATATAGACACTGA
Source organism: Dioctria rufipes (assembly GCA_963924295.1). Classification (NCBI taxonomy): domain Eukaryota; kingdom Metazoa; phylum Arthropoda; class Insecta; order Diptera; family Asilidae; genus Dioctria; species Dioctria rufipes. The sequence continues at coordinate 77,472,137 of OZ002740.1, read as the reverse complement.
ATTTAAAATAACAATAACTCCATAATACGTAATAATACAATTTTTAACTATAATTCTCGTTTTCCAAACTTATTTAAAACACAAGTTTACTCGGGAACTTAGTTTATTTAATTTCACTGTTTAAAAGAAAAGTCACTACAAAATGTTATGCTCGAATTAGTCTGGAATGTGGAAGTAAATAGTAGAGTAATCCTTAAATAAATTTGTTTTTTTTTTTTTTTATGTATTCATCTTCCTTAACTACTCACAAAACATATTTAGAACTGTTAAATAAACTGGAAAGAAAAACATCAAACGCAAAGTGTACTATCACCTTTTAGCGCATCGAACTTAAAAGGCAGATCCTTCACAATTCTATCCTTCTTTAACTCTACTTATTTTCGCGGTGTAGTCACTTTGCTCGTATCCGTGAATAAAGATTTTACTCTCATACAAGCATAAATATCTTGAAGAGAAATTTTTCCTCTTGCAGAGGTGTCAATACTTTATAATTATTCATTCTTCGGAAAAATAAAATTTAACGCGGTGTCCAAATATATCAGACTAAAATCGCTAGTATAATGTGACGTCTATTAATTTGAAGAAAACAAATTGACAGATGCTTAAAAAGCTCAAATTGTTCAAGAAGTTTAGATTGACAGAGATATAATTTAGAAAATCAAACAATTAAAAATGGACTTATTTGAGCTACGATGCGGTAGCTCTAAGTGTGCAGATTTTCGCGAAATCTACCAGTAGCAAGAAAAGATTACAAGTTATGCGAAAACAACTTTTAGGACTAAATTAGTAATAGATATCTAGATAAGAAGTATAATTAAGGGCCCGTCTGAATCCAAGTCTTCGTCTTCGTCTTGTTATTACAGCTAGTACGTAACACCGAGTAAAGCTCTATCCGAATACATGTCTATGCCACAGGGGCGGATCCAGCTAATCTGCGCGGACGCGGAGAACGCCCCCCCCCCCCCCCCGAAGAAAATAAAATTGCAGTAGATCTTCTGAATTTTTCTAACAAAATGACTCACTACACCTTTTGTAAAAAACATAACAATTTCTGGAAGCGTTCAATATGATACATTTAGGAACGCAGGCCCTAGCAAGCACCTTGGCCTTCGCTCATGGTTATTGAAGTCTATATAGACAAAACAGGAAGCGCGGATTCCTGCACCTACATTAGCGTTGCTCGGAGTGTTTGAAACAGGACAGAGCCTACTCAAGTTAATGCGATGGAAGGTTTGTTTTAATTGAAAACAATCTGCCAAAGGGTCTTTGATAAGCCTTCTATGTAAAACGGCTTCTTAGAATATTATCGCCGCGGCGTGGCAAAACAAATATTAAAAAAAAAAAAACATTATAACTCGTAATTGGAGATATTCAGCGAAACTACATAATGGCGAACAAGTCATTGCGCATTGTTTTAGTGAATGTTAATACATTTAAAGTAAGATATTTTTAAATAATTTTTTTTTTTATTATTTCGTAAAATGTCATAGTTTTTATCGAATACTTAGCCCAAACGATAAATAAAAAGTAAATAAATAAATCTGCAGATTGGGAAAGTCTCAATGAGTGTCCTAGAGAATTTGATTGGTCGGTCTGTTTTGCTTCAAGGGATGTTGATGAATGCACATTTGAATTTATTATGATTCGAGGTCTTGGGCATGCGTGAATACATTCGGTACTTGCACAGCAGATCTTAACAACAGCAAAATCGCTCCTGAACTAACGACAAATGCAACCAAGCAATAAAAACGTTATAATCTGCTTTTCGCACCTATCAATTGCATCCATGTCCAGAACTGAAACACTATCCAAAGCAAATGAACTTCTTTTCGACCAGCAGTTCCTCTATTCCTTCACTAGTTTAGAATGAAGTGATTGCTGACTCCCTGAATAAAACTAATATATTGACTGTTCGACTCACTTCAAATTCTCCTTTTCCCCCCACTTTACATCTCCCTTGTAGATGTTTGCAAGAGCAAATACACATCCATACGAGAGCTCTGTTCAAGGTACTTAAGGAGATCAACGTATCCATAGCTGGAGGTCCTGATAGTTTCAAACCCCCGTTGCCTAAAATCTGTGCCTCGTTCTTGGCTAAAGCTCTGCGAAAACTATTCTACTTGTCTTATTCCACAGGAAAATTTCCAATTGCTTGGAAACTACCTCAGGTTCAGCCTATTCCCAAGAAAGGAAAAGGTAGTGATCACTCAAAATTTCGACCAATTACAATCACTTTGATTGTTTATAAGGTTTTTGAATCTATCATTAACTCCAAATTAATGAAGCATTTAGAAACTAATCAAACCACAACGATCGCCAATATGGTTTTCTTTTTCTGACTTTTCTTATGGAACGTTAAAGCCTTACTCCTCGAAATTTTGGTGAGTCTAAAATCGTTGCCCTAGATATTTCAAAGGCCTATCATAGTGTCTGGAGTTCTGCCCTTTAAAGCACTTGGCCTGCCTCGACCTTTTCTATTATGAATGTAAAGTGCTTTATCTGGTCGCTTAATACGGAATATATTAGATGGCTTTACATCTCACTCTCAGCCAATAAATGCCGAGGTGCCTCACGGCTCTGCTAGCTCTTCATCTCTCTTCTCAAATTTCATTAATGATCTGCTTTCCCTTACTTTCAATCCCATCCATTGTTTTGCCAATGGCAGTACCCTTGGTTTCGCTTACTCGATTGACACCTTTGGGGCCTACAGAGGAAATGTCACATCTGTCAAACTAGATTACCTGATTAAATCCTTCAACAACCATCTTGATAATATCCACGCCTGGAGCAAATCGAATCGCATCGAATTCAAAACATTAAAGTTCCAAAGCTGTTCCATCACTTTAAAACACGATCATAATTTGTCCACTCCAGTTTCTTTTGATGGAGCACTGACTTATGATACACCGTATTTATGTATTCTTGGCATTAATAATTAAAGTAAGTTAAGCTGGACAGATCACAACTTCTCTGTTGCCAAATAAGCAACGAAATATCTTGGATTTCTGAAACGGCGTAAGAAATGTTTCAGCCCATCGATTCTAGCGCTCCTCTACAAGTCCTACATCAGACCTAGAATGGAATACAATTTCCTTGTGTTGGCCGGGCCTGATCGCAGAGCCGTAGTTTCGTTGGAGATTGTCAAAACGAAAGCCTTAAACTCATTAGCGATGTGGCAAAAAATTGTCATATGGACTTACACGAGCACTTGCAATGTTGGTTGCCTTTCGTTCCTATATTGCTACATGCATGATCATTGTTCTGATGAAATGTCCACTCGCACTGCAAGCCGCGCACATCCTTTTATCCTTCAAAATACTTTCAGTCATGTGCGAACGTGGAATAGTCTCCAATCTTCTTTCTTTTCTCTGACATGCAATCTGCGAAAGTTTAAGGGTGGCATACGTCAGCACCTTTCCCACCTTCCTCACGTTCTCTAGTTGCTTTCTTTATCACCTTCTTACCATACTGTACTTTGCATCTTAGTTCATAGGATATCTCCTGCGCTTGGCTTAATAATATAAAAACAAAAATCAAACTTTCTTAGCTTGCCGACGAAGTTATATACGTCAAAGGTATGTATTGCATCTATTCTGTGACCGCTATTTTAAATAAATGTAACTATTTAATTCCTCTATTTTACAAAGATACAATTTATGATTTATGCATTTGAATAAAATACATTTCCTTATTTTTACTAACTGAAATGGAAAAAAATTTATGAAACATGTTACAATCTTAATAAATAAACATGTTACAATCTTAGTAAATTTTACTACATTTTTTGTAGTTTAATTACATTTTTACAATCTTAGTAAATTTTACTACATTTTTTGTAGTTTAATTACATTTTGAATTGATAACTACACGTTTGAAGTGTAAATAAAATAATTACTACAACAAATGTGGTAATTCTTTTAACTTGGTTTAAATTTCCCCAAATGAATGGAGTAAATTTACTTCATTGTCATAATTTTACTGCTCTAAAAAGAACAAAATTCAAATTGTCTCAGCTTGCATGGTTGCGTCCTCAGATGTATCTTACCGTATAGCCGAAAAGGTTATAATTATTTAGTGTGCTTATGAATAAAGGTGACTTTTGTCAGTTTAGTGTTAAGCGAATATACAGGTATAACAAACATTTATATTTTCATCGTGAAAAACGTAATTGCAATTTTAAATGTCTTTGGAAGACGTACGAAAAATTGTTCTCCAGTTATAGTAATTATCGTGTTCACTGGCATAGATATCACCCGTTTACAAATGTTGAAATGGACCAGATGTAACATTCTTGTTCATACAATTTGAGGTACATAAATACATATGTTCAGATTTTTTTTTAACAATATTCATATTAAATAATTATACAATTAACTTTTAGACGGGTACAACCTTGGAGGAAGTTAAAAAAAAAAACCAACAAATACACCATTCCTTGTGATTGTAGGTAAGGTCCATGCATTCTATTTAATTGTACCCCAGATGAAATGTAAAAACATTTTTATGTAACAGATGTCGCTTTTATTTGGGAAACAGATAGCGTACATTTTCATGGAAAAAACATTGATTGTGAAATATGGAGATTTTAAATTTGTTGATTGATATGCCAAATAATATCCAAAAGGTATCAAAAACATTACAATTTATGGCATGATATTATTTAAAATATTATCCGGAAACTATGAGGAGCAAGAATAAAATTATTAACACTCTAAGAAAAATAAATAATTTGAAAAAAAAATTAGTACACTGTAAAATTCCATAAAAAATAATCAGATATTAGTACAAAAAGGTGGAAATACTTATTTAAAGATAAGAATGTAACAAACAATTCTGTAAATACATTATGTATTACGAACTAGTTTTACACTTTTTAGTTTGGAATTTTTTTTTTTTTTCATTAATTCCATATGTCGAGTACCTAAATGATGTAAAACTCGTAATTACAATTTTTTTTTATAATTATTAAAGTGAATTTTCAAGTACAAAATAAATCTTTCTTTTTCCCCCCTGAAAATTGAATTGGAGTTCTCAGTTGGGATATTGCAATGGGTGGATTGAATTCATTTTTGAACTTTGAATTCAACTTCACCCACTTCGTTTGTATTCCGAATTTCAGGGCTCCCTAAAAGTTGACTCAAATTCAATCTGACCGCGTAATACCTTTCCGCTTAAGAACACTAGTTATTCAATGTAGTAAAAGTTACTTACTCAACGTAGTAAGATTTACTACATTTGTAGAGTAAAATTTTAACAAAATTTACTTGGTCAATGTAATAAAATTATTTACTGATTCATAGAGTTTTTTTTTACTCTACAGACGTAGTGAAATTTACTACATTTTTACAGTAAAATTTTATGAAAATTTATTTACTCAATGTAATAAAACTTACTACATCTGTAGAGTAAAAAAAACTCTATGAATGAGTATAAATTTGCATTTAATTTTTTGTGTAAATTTACTAAAATAATACGAGGTAACTAATTTCCTATTATTTTATTAGTAAATTTACGCTAACATTTTTTAGAGTGAAGCTTTACACTTCCACCATTTACAAACCAAAACAAAATGAATAATCTAACATTTCTTTTGACTTTCGAGAATGGCGAAGAACATTGCGCAACTTTCTTCGTTGCGAGTGGTAGCCACTTACTAATCTGTTCGACTCGTATCTTTTAAATGATAAGTTTTGTGCATTTAACAGTTCCGAGTAGTGGCGAGTGTCTTCAAACTTTTGTTCAGTTTTCAGCATATACCATTTTTAAACCATAGTTGCGCCCCTCTCACCAGAATTCTGGATCCGCCACTGCTATGCGACTGAGTTTTGTTACTTTGAATAACAGTTTAGATATCTGGTTAGCTTGAACACCTACTCTTTGAGGAGAGAACTATAGGAGATGACATCCCATAGTAAAGTATGTATGGCAGCGTTGCCAACAATTTTCACCATCTTGATTTTGGCGGGGTGTTTGACTGTCACTTTTTTATAAACAAAGAGCCGCAAAGTCTGTTTGGCGCAGAGACGTAGTTACAAAAAGATTAATTTACTTTTTATAGGAAATGGTTAATGGCTATTGGACTAAGTGATAGTAATATAAAAAGGAGTTATATATGCTCGAAGGCTTAGATCAACAAGCCGTGTTGAGGAAAATACTTTTAAAGTACTTTTATGGTAAATTCCACTGACTTGCATATATAAGTAAATTCGCAAATAATTCAAATATATCGTCAGTGAGAGCATACTTTCTGAAATCAAAACTGGTGCCACATGAAACAGGAGATCAGTCAGTCCATTTATATACATGTCAGTGGGTGGTGCGGAAGATTGTGCGGAGTTTCTAAGAAATGTGTTTTAATTTTCGCGCCATTAATTTGTTATGATACTAAGGCATCAACAATTTTTAATGCCTCCTCTGGCACCTCACAAAAACTAGAAGAAGAACGAAAGTTTCTACGCTTTTTTCATCACATGTCTCCTCCTTTAGTTCTCTCCTCGAAGCACCTACTCAAGAGCCGAATTGACTATTTTAAATAGACAACATATTATGAGGTTATGCTTATTCGCTGGTTGTCGAGAAAAACCTAAGCAAACGAAATCAGGCAGGTTAGCTTCGTCTTGAGCTTGATGGAAAAGTGCCAAACGCTAAAAAAATAAGCATGTATATTGCGCAGACGTTTTACTGTTTTAATTCCTTTAAAAAAAAATTATTAATGATTATGAGCATTCATAAAGCAATCATAGTTTGTGACTAATAAAATTAGTCCTTATCGTTATATTATTATTTTTGTCATAGTAAGTGCAATACATAATTCATGTCGCCAAAAATTTGTAATTTTTTGGTGAATTTGACTACATTTATGATGGTTAAAAAAATATAGGACTTTGTTTGTAAATATAACCCTAACTAACTTTGTATTTCAAAGACGAGAGAGCTTGTTTTCAAGTTGATTAATGCACGGCGGGATGTATGCAAGCATTAAGTAAAACAGCACAAGCTTTTAACAAAACTTCAAATATCAAGCTAAGTATACGAATTCGGACAGATTAGCTTCGTATTCGTCTAACTATTATAAAAACTGATCTTGTTATGTTACGTCACTAGCTGTAATAAAAACACGAAGAGAAAGACGAAGACTTGGATACGGACAGGCATTAAATTAACAGTTTTATACAAACTGGCTATAAGTAAGTCAATAAATGAACCAATTGAATGAATAAAACAAATTTAATCCTTCATTCAATTAGAAAAATACTTTGAAAACTGTCATAGAAATTAAATCTTTCAATCAATCAAAAAAACAATCAGCAAATTGTAGTAGACTGGGAATATCGGCAAAAACCATTTCTGAAGGAGTTGTCGAATGTTCCGCTCTGATGAATAATAGAGGAAGAATTATTTTCGAATCTAGGAGAGCTGTAAAGTAAAGAGCTTATATGTATCTTAAGATTCCTTAGGAAAGTAGGATGGATCTGGGGCGGTTTCAAAAGAGTTTTTCCATGAAGTCAAAGGGCACAATGGACTAGCAGGAGGTCTTAGTGAAGCACACTGGATATCTCTAGCAGCACCCATCTTACCTAACCTGACCTCTACCATCACCTGTCTAAACACTGCTCATTGGTTTACTGAGCTTTGTCAGGTCTATGATGTATGTTTTGATTTTCTCGTTTATTCCTACATTTAAGGGAATTACTAGACCCCCACAACAAGTTAGAGAAATTTCTAACTTACCGCTACCCCAAACCCATCCAACTTCCCAATCAAACCCAAACACCCCATAATTGCAAAACAACAGACAAAAACACAGCCTGTAAGCTGTAATAATTTTTCGACACCGCGTAATCTAAATTTATTATTTATTCGAACAATTAAAGGGTAAAGTGTATCAAAGACCTTGTGAAACCTAGGCCAAAATAAAGGCGTGCACGTAAATATTTTCAAATATCCCGGGATATCGGTTCGGTTTATAATTTCGCCATAATTCGTTTTGCTTCATTAATCGCGTGTGTAGAACTCTGATTAATTGGAACTAAGAAGAACTTGTGTATATAATTTTGCACGTCTTCAATGTCACTTTGTGATAATATCACGAAAATATTTTGTGATAACAACATTATTTATGTGCATTATAGATCTTAGTACGAATTTAATATATCGATTGCTTGATGCTAGATAACGAATGGCTCTATAGCTGGAGCCATATCCTTTCTCACTAATGGTTAGTCACTCCGCTATTATCGGATACTTAATTGAAGATCCACTAAGATGTTGCATTATGATTAACATTTACTATACCTCGGAGTGGTTTTAATCCCTCCTAATATGAGACATGTAGAGCGAATTTATGTTTAGTGATTTATTGGATTTTATCATTTTTATAATGCAATGTTGATGTTACTATTTATCCCAAAGTAGTCGGTGTCCTATAAATGTTTTGCTCTTCTTAAATATTGCACGCTTGTTTGGTGTTATTGTTGTTGCCCATTTCCAAAGTATCTAGACAGAAGCTGGACATAATGACCCAGACGGAGGCCAGGTGCGCGTTGGTTTAGCATTTAGCATTTACAACAACCTTACCTCGCACGGGAAGTGAATTCTTCATTGTCGTTCCTTTAACAAAAGTTCTACACACAACTGTTCGTAAGTGGTTGTTACTGATGTGAAAGTCTATCGCAATTAGCAATATATAGTATGTCTACTTTGATTACTTTCAAAAGGCCAGCCACTTGTCTCTTCTGGTTAATTGTTGTCAAGTGTCCGTTTAGTTGAGGATCCATGATTAAGTCCGGTAATATAAATATTTAGTTGGGACAGTTAAGTTTTTATTAGAATAATGGAAAATACTTACACGTAATAAATTGATTAAAGTAGTTTCAGAATGTATTTGGGGATTCGAAACTATGAAAATGAAACATTAAACTCGTAAGAGAGTCTGTATGAGTTTTAAAATCAAAACTAATTTATAATCGTTACATCCTCGTAGAGATATGTATAGCTTTAAGTTATAAATAGAAGCCCTTAATTCAGGTCAACACAGACTCTTAACTCTGTCACTGAAAAAGCTGTTTTTTTTTCCTTTTCATTTGTAAGATAATAAAAACATTTAAATCCTCATCCGTTCCCATTATCAAAATAAAAGAGACTCTGTTAAGAGCACGTCATTTATTATGGGTAAAAATTCATGGACAGTTCTTTTTTGTCTTTTCGAAAGGTCAAAATTACTCAAATAACCGGAAGATACGAAATCAGTTCGCAGGTAGATAGGCAGATAAAGCTTGTAGGTGTATCTTTCTTGCAGTAAAATAAACAAAGAAAAACCTTGAATCTTCAATTTAATCTATTTACATGTTCGGCAACTAATTATTTACAGGGATGGTGAGTCTCTTAAATGTACCTTTATCTGTAGACAGCTAAAACCTGCCGAAGAGATATATTTTACTACCTGTCGTACCTGGACTGTTGTGCCCAAGCCAATTTCCAAAGATCTGATAATTACACATTAAGTGTTCTTGTCGGGTCTCTGGGCAGCCTTCTCAAAAACCTGAACACGCAATGGCCATAAATGGGACCCCATCCTCTAGCAGCCATTCATCTATTATTTTTTATTCGTACAATTCTTGATTACTTTTGTGACCTGTGCCTATTGAGACAGCCGCCTAGATGCCTGCAAAATGGTTTACGTCGTAATCCATGTAAAGTGTTCAATTTGAACTTTTGTTACAACTTTCTTGTTGTCATTGTCCTTTGAGAATAAGCTGATTTAGAAACAAAAACGTTATTTGGATAATAGGGTTCAGCATTAGAAGGTCGAATCATAACTTTCCATAATAATTCTCGTGCTGGTAACCAGAAAAATAGGAACTACAAAAAAAAAACTCATTACAGAATCCACGGCTATGAAGATTGTGTTGTAGGGGCGTTCATTCCTAATATTTGTATATATGTATGTAGGTACAAAATTTCAGACCGACAAGATTTTGTGAAAAATACGTGGTCATAAATATAACTCCAGGTTGATCCCAATAATTTTGGCAAAGAAGTGTGATTTATGGCAACCAACAACGTAATCCTCAGATTAATACGCGCAGCCTGATCCGAACATTAATTACAGTATAAGAAATTGTACCTCGTATGGTTGGATTCGGTCGATGCTTTCGTTTGATTATTGCTATGCACAGCATGGTGGAATGTGGGCAATAAATGCTCATCGCCCCAATAGCTAGGATAATACGTACAGAAGTACATAGTTAAATTAAGGTTCTTAGTTTCATTTTACTATGACTTCAACTAAAGCCATGTCGGTGTTTGCGAATATTTAAGACATATACACCCATACCCTCAGGGAAAAAGTAATTTTTCTATTTTTTTTTTAATTATTTATATGATGTGACTAGAATTGCCATTAAGAATAAATATCCTATATAGAAATATGTAGTTAATATCCTTTTCCCTTTCGTGTGTAATCGAATAATTAGCACATCCTAGCATATACATACCTTCTAGCATAGAGTTTATAAGTAAGTAGTTAAACGTGTAAAATCCATATGCTTGCTAATTTCCACTTAAACGATACATAAAAAAGGTAATTTCAAAGGTCCCTACATAAATTCAAAGACGATTACAAAAGAAGATATTGTCACCAGTCATGCAGGTGAGCACTCCTAATGTGATCAATTTACTCGATTCGAAAATGTTAAGCATTGTATTGCAGGCGTCTAAGATATACTCAAATTAATTCGCTTGACACAAATATTCCATGATAGCAAGTTAGTTATTTACAAAAAAAGAGCGTTGTGTATTAAAAAAAAAAGATTTTATTGTTTCTACGTACAAAGTTTTAATTTCAATGTAGGTATTTAACTCAATGTAAGTGAGCTTGTGAGAGACGTGTTTACATTGTTAGCAGGGAATGAGGCAGCTGATGTTCTCACTAGGAAGAGGTCAGGCTCAAAATGTAGCATCACAATGGTCTAAGGTGGCTGCTGGTATTTCAATAGTCACCACTCTCACCTAAACTCGTAACCTTATTTTATGTAGACACATATATTATCATAGGGTTGATTTAATCGGAAGCCAAATATGTTTGCTGTTGTCTGTTTTATAAATAAAAATAATTTAATATTTGGCTGACTGGTTACAAAAATTAACTGAGTTGCAACCTTTCGCCGAAATATATATTTCATAAATATGTACATATGTACAATTGAAGACATTTTGTATTATAAAAATAATTGCTTTCAGTTTATTAAGAATTTTGTTTTGAATATGAATTTGAATGAATTTTTTGCTTGTTTATTTATTTTATCTAATAATATAAATTGTACTTTTCCATGTAATTATTTAACAATTACTTAGTCAAATAAATATGTCACGGACCTCTTTTGTTATTGAACAAGTAAAAAAGCTAGAATTGGTCTAAGACCAATTCTTATGATATCCCAGATGAATGCCCTTATTAAATTTAGTATGGTCACCGATCTATGCAAGTTTAATTTTTGAAGTGGTTTTCCGCATATATTTCTAGAACAGTTCGTCGGACAGAAAAAATGATTATAACCAATTTTATAGGATTTCGTATGAAGACGATTTTAGTACAATAAAAATGTTTACGACTGATCGTTTTCACAGTACATGTAAAAAACCCCAATTTTTATATGGCAACACCAAGCAGGGGTTTCCCGATTTAGTCCATGATCATTAGTTACTTTTCATACCATTTACGCACCCTTACTCGTATACACTCGTGCTGGTATAGAGATGTTTTTTTTTTTGTTTTTCAGAAAATTTAAAAAAAGTTCTAAATTGTAAATAAATAATTCCATATCATTATTCATCACTTTTATTATTTTAATTTGAAAGTTTATTTTATTTCCTTAAAGTCCCCGCTTTGCCACCCTCCCCTACTATTATATAATATTATATATTATGTACTATATAGTAATAATAGTGTCATAATGTTCCCCAATAAATAATAGTAACGAGGTTGAATATGGAATTATCCTTGTGATAAATTCATCAGTCCAGCAATAAATAAATCAAAAAGTTTCGGGAAAATTTTGCAAGAAAATATTCTCGAGATAAAACAATGGGAGGCATTTTTTACGATTACTACTAATATCCAATCCATATATTTCGCGTTTGCGCGTATTACCGAAAAAAAAAAACACTCTAAGTCGCTGCTTCCAGAAGCAGTGGTTTTATTAGTTGCGCCAAGTATACCGGAAAGCGCTGGAAACTCTAGCGATCTCACATTCGAATCGATCGACTCTGAGTCTAATTATTCATCGGATTACGATATGTAAACTTTTAATCGATTTGTTAGACAAGAGATTTTTTTTATTCCAATATAATATATGGATTTATTTTTTACTTTCGACTTTTTATTGCCCTTCTATTGCTTCATTCAAGAAAAATTATGAATTTTAGCCTACAATACTCTCTATAAAGTGCTAAACTACTACAAAGTGGTTCATGCTGGATCCGCCATTTTGTTTACTCAATTTTTGACTTCGGATTCGTAATCAGTGACCCCGAAAACCCCCGAGTACTGGATTTTACCTGAATTGAACATACTTTTGAAAAATTTTCAGCCATATTGGATCCGCCACTTTGTTTACTCAAATTTTTACATTGGATTCGTATTCAGCGACCCCGAACACCACCGGGTACTGAATTTTACCTGAATTGGAAACATTTTCGACTTTTGGCCAGCTTTTTGGGATTTGGCCCCCCAATCCATTTTACTCTACCATCATTATTTCGAGGTATTACAAATGGAATGACAAACTTAGTATACCTACCCTTTAGGTTTCATCTAGAGTATAAGAAGGTTCGCAAGCTGTCAATATCTTTATAAGCACTTTACCTCACTATCCTACAAAAAGGCGCGCTCTAATAGGAGATATATTCCAACAAATCATGGAAATTTCAATCGATCGAACGATAAGAGGTTCATGAATCAAATTAACACCAAAAAGATCATCGTGGAGCAATCTATAGATTACAGTGGATCACACATGCTTTTGAAATAAATTACAAGAGTTATAAAAAAAATAATGTAATTCCCAGAAAACAATTTCTTCTCCGCTTCTATATCTTGTTGCAATATACGATATGGCCTTCAAGTTAAACAAGTCCGGCTTCCCTCCACATCTTAATAGGTTTATACACAGTTTCCTACCTTCTAGGAAATTTTATGTGGAACTAGATAGGTACAAACCACCACTCCAGGCAATTGAAGCTGGCATCCCCCAGGGCACCATCCTAGGTCCAATACTTTTCAACTTGTACACTTCAGACCAACCTCCAAACGAAAGTGGGACAACACTTCTCTATGCAGACAATTCCCACACTTAAGCTCAATCTCGTTGCCTGAAAAAAGTCAACCTTCACCTAAAAAAGCTCGGCTCCTATCACAAAAAATGGGGTATATAAATCAATGTCTAAAAATCGGAGCTAATCTGCATTCGGACGAAACAGGCGAGCGTCCAAATCCATAAAGGTTATCTAAAATTCTGGAATCAATAAACCGCAGAAAAGGCCAAATAACTAGGTGTGCATTTCCAGGAATTCTTTAACTTCAATTACCAGGCGAAGAAGACCATTAACAAAGCCAGTCTCGCTTACAATCTACTCAGCCCAATAATCCACGTCAGGGACGGATTCTCAACAAGAGCAAAACTCTGCTATACAAGCAACTCATAAGACCTGTAATTATACTTTCCCCTTTCCTATATGCCACTCGATTTCTCCCACTTGTATGGAACGTTTTAGCAAACGTGAAAGCAAGATACTTAGAGCTTGCACAGAACTCCATAGAAAAGCCAAGGAAAATACTTTCGCAACGAAGTAGTTTACGAGTCGTTCAATGTCACACACATCAAGGAATATCTATTCGAACTTACCGAGAAGCAACTAGCCAGAGTTCCAATTTACCCTAACCCAATCATAAACAGCTTGTCGGATCTTCTCAAATCAGAAGACTTTAAACACCTTTCACTCCTTCTGCTAATAAGGCCCGAGGTTAAAAACATCTACCTTCTGCACGAATCAGTTTTTACTACCATAAAAGTGATTACTCTGGCGGGTAGTCACATTTCAGCCACCTTTACTCAGAGAATGTTTCTGATGTACACCAATTCTTTAGGAACCATCGATTCCTAAACTCTCCCAACAATCCACATCCTATCCTTCCTTTTCTCCTTTTCCCGTCCTCGCACTAACAACTAACTCCAAAAAGAGAATTACATACAGTACGGCTGATTTAGCCAATCGGCCGTAAAGGAAAAAAGCCACACAACGAAACGCAGAGTTTTCAAGAATACTAAGGACAACTAGCAAGAAGAGTAAGAGACGAAATCAAATCGGACTGAGGGCTAAAGATGAGCCCCAAGGATAAAAGGGAGACAAAAAGTAAACACCGAGGGAAACGACGACAATGCGCAAAACACATTTGACTTGATTTCACTATGGCCTTCAGAACTCAGAAGATCTGGACTTGCGGGCCCATCGACATGAAAACCATACAATCTTACCGAAGTGCTTAAGTAATCCAGCTGGCAATAACTAAAAGAATGCTGCCTAACAGAGCAGCATCACACATATATACCTTTTCGACAACAATGGGGCAGATTGTTAAGAATTTATGTTATATTATTAAATCGAAAAGCACCTTTTATCACATCAGCGAGCCCAAATGTGAATTTCTAATTAGATTTCTATGAAAGCAGTTTTGATATATGACTGTGAAAAGTAGGTCACCCAAATCATAGTCCGCCGTTTGTAGACTTTTTTCCTTACGCCAAAAGTAGTAAAAGTAAATCTAAGATCTAAATCGACTTCAGCTGGTTCCAGAAGACTGATCCGGTATTCGAACAAATTTCGGTGAAAGTCGGGAAAGTCAGTCAAAGGTCTTGCGAAGAATCGGCTCACATATCCAACATTTCAGTTTCTGTCTCTAGCAAAATACTAAATGTCGACGCATAATTTTTATCTAATATTTTAACAGGTGGCCAGTCATGTAGGAGAAATAAATGCAACAAAATATTCATTCAATGATTGAACTGAACTGAAGCTCTACAGAATATCCGGATGAAACTTTCATTCATATTCGCGAGTTAATATTTAACCATTTCAATGAATAAAATCAAAATAATGAAAAAGGAAAGATACGTAGAAAAAGTCTGCACTAATTCAGTGAGGAGGAGACAGTATTTGGATCACCGATTTTTAAAATATGCTTTTGACCGTTTTACGTTTATCTGTGGCACACAAAAAGTAAAGAGTTAAAGCGTCGACCACTGCTACGGAACTTTGAACAAATTAATGAAATTTAATTTAGTCAGGTCGAGTGTAATGAATTGGAGTAATTAACAAACCAAGAATGACTCATAGATCCGTAAAAAAGGGCCTGTATTTCGTAGATTCCACGAGATACCGTCTCTGAACCATCGTGGAAGGCATATTCGAGAGAGGCCAAGCTTCGTTGATTTTAGTCTAATCAACTCGAAATTGTGAGAAAATAAACATGCAATGGAGCACTGTAATAAAACGGAAAAACAAACCAGACAATTTTTTTTTCCAAATTCCTGGATAGACATAACCCCATGAAAAATCCCAAATTAAATAATATCCGCAAAAAAATTTCCAGGTAACGTCCAAAACTGATTGAAAGTCACCGTCATTTCACGATTCATACTGTTGGATTTACGCTAACAATTTCGTGTATTTTTAATAATTTTCCAGCCCGTTAATGTCGTTCTCCTACTTAAAATATTTGAAAAGGTAATTACTGACGGCGACAAATTAAGTACGGTTTATTCCAAAATATGAGAGGAGGAAAGGACTTGTTTCATAACGAACATTTGTAGAATTTGCATATTTACTCCAATGATTTGAAATGTGTTGAGGCAAGCCAAAATCGCTTATGCACATACATTATCTGATTTGAAAAACTTTCCAAGAACAACCTCTAATTGCTGGTACGAACATTCAAAGGAAATATCACATGGCATAAATTCAGATTTTTTTCCTATTTCTATTTTCTCTATAACAGTAGTAGCTTACCTGTCCACCTCTTAACAGACCACCCCTATTGCTGTCATTGCGCTGAATAAAATCAGTTGCTGTGGAGCGATTTTAACCTAACGTCAATACAACCTATTGGGAAGGATGACCGAAGCTAGGCAAATAATTCACAGTGGTAAACAAAAGCCACACTCTCTGTGCATATTAAAGAGAAGGTACAAGGTAAATAGTACTGGCAACAGCGAGAGATTGTTATTAATTGATAAGGACTTTCAGCCTTTTTGAAAAAAAAAAAAAAAAAAGCTAGCATTGGTTTAAGACCAATTCTTATGATACCTTAGATGTATGCCCGTATGAAATTTCGTATGGTTTTTCGCATATATTTCTAGAACGGTTCGTTGCACAGAAAAAATGGTTATATCCAATTTAATAGGATTTTATACTCTGAAGAAGTTTTTAGTACAATAAAAATGTCTAGGACTGAGCCTTTTCACAGTATCAGTAAGAAACCTAAATTTTGATATGGTAACACCAAGAAAGGAATGCCCGATTTAACCCATTTTTTAAATTTTATTTGCTTTCACTAAAAAAATACCATGTACCAAATTTCAGCTCTCTATGTCAACACGTTTTCAGGCTGTGTCGAAATATATAGTGGAAAACGAAATTTTTGTATGACAACCCCACCAAGGAGTTGCCCGATTTCTCTCATTTTCGAACTTAATTTTACTTTTTTTGTTAAGTCCGCGCACAAGATTACAGTTCTCTGAATACACGCGTTCTCGAGTTATCATGCACACGGAAGGACGGACAAACAGACGGACATGCAAAGATCAAAATAACTTTTAATTTAATGCGTGGGTGTACAAACCATTTTGCTCTACCATCATTATTTCGAGGTGTTACAAACGGAAAGACAAACTTAGTAAAACCTATAGATTTCATCTAGGGTATAAAAAGCACGAGTAAGACTGTGATTTGCTATGTCTCCGGGTAACTAATCATTCTTGATGTTTGGGAATGCTTTCAAGGTGGTTCGTCAGCCAAAGGAAGCATATTGTATTTAGGCGTTTGTAGTTTCTCAAAGATTCATTGATTCATAACAGTTGGCAAACCTCTATTTGCATTTTCCGCAAGGGATTTTGCAATTATTTACTTAGAATAGTTAGGAAGTCAGATGATGAATATTTTCTGCTTGTTTTCTTTCAGAAAAAAAGGTATAAATTCCAAACAACAATGGAATCAGCACGTAGGTTGACAAATTGGTAATGCGTTTTGTGTGTATTACACAGCATGGGTGGTAAACGTGCAGCTTTAAAATCAAAATCCTTATTTTCAATATAAGCATGCATTTTTAGAGTAATAATAACTCAGGCATTCATAATTCTATTCTCTAAGGTAGGCAGCACGCTGTACAATCACCAAATGTAATCAGTGACTAAAAAGTCAGTAGATTTTGCTCGTTACACGCAACAGCGTTGGTATCGCTGACGTTTGGCAAGTGACTGTATTAAACAGAATTTTGTATTCAGTCTGCATTAGTAACGTTAATATCAATTAGTTGATTGTTACTAATCACAACAAAATGATTTTGATAAAAGAAATATCACTTACCGAAGGTTGAATAAAAGACGATCTTCTATTGGGATAAAAAGAAAACCTTTACACGATCGCTCTTGCGTTCATCTGTCTGCTTGTCACAGACGTTTTTCTCGAATAGCGTACGAATTTGAAATTTGGAAAAACGTTAGCACTTAGTGACGCGCACATATTTCAAAGAGTATGAAACACCTTTTATTCGTGTGGGGTACGTTCAAGGATTCCAAATTTTTGTTACAAAATTGATGTTGACTTGGTTATAAAGGTATGACCCAAAGTGTGCGAAAAAACTCTAAAATTTTCAGGGACATGCAGAGGAGATACAATAATCGATAATGTATTTACTAATGTTTGACAACAATGTAGATCAATGCATTCATTTTTCAGTTATCACAGACAAATTTGGATTAGATTTAAAAATTACCTCCATAAAAACTAATAATGGCTAATGTTCACAAACACATCACTAATGATAAATTTTTTTGAACAGGCACTGAACTGCACCAGAAGTTGTCAGATCTACAACGAACTTAACCCTGTCCCTAACGGGGACAAACTGAAAAGTATGCAAGAAAGTAGAATACCGGAAAATGTTCGTCTTTTATGATTTTAATAAAAAAATAAACCAGTTTAACGAAATATCGCCACATCCACACTTTGATTACAGATATGTAATTTTGATTTGACGTTTAGTTGCGAACCGTAACCACAAATTTTCATGCGACAAGAAAGTTTACAACCGAAACTGAATATAGAACCGCTGTGAAAAAGACATACGTTCGAAACAGTTCTGTGTCAGTGTGGTGAAAATAATACTAGGTATATGAACCGAACGAGTTAAAAAAAATTAAAAAATTCACCAAATGATTTCAAGAATGTTTCATTTAGTGACACTTCACAGTTTTCCTTGATTGTATTAAGGTACCTAAGAATAAATATAGATATGAAGTTCATATATACTTTGATAAAGTTTCAATCCCTCTCTCTTCTGAATAATGATTTGAGTACGGTTGCCATAGTTAGGTCCATCGAATTATTATAAATGACGGATCTCCTGAATATAAATTCTAAATGTGGTGGTCACTAAATGGGTAAAGGGGTTGTTTTTGTTAACGGCCGAAGGACAAACAGTGGGTAACTTGCTCTAAAGGCAATTGAGGATAGAGTTGGATAAACCTCGTATGACCAATATCAACGTCTATATTAGCTCCAACTGGAATAAAACGTATAACCAAATTTGGAGTTGTCGAGAAACATAGGACACTATTAATGTGGTACAGGACTTTCAGGAGGAAATAGCTTTCTACTCACACTTCATATCCAGTTTTAATGTGCTTGACAGCGGTGGCACATCGCGACTATTGCTGACTTGGCAGGTATACACCTGAAAATAGAAGAAAATAACTTTTAGTAATCAAAAATACAATATAGGAAAAAATTATGAACACTTAAGTTTGTATGTATAGAATAGTAGCACGTGAAAGAGTCAGGTCAAAGAAGGAGAACCGCAAATTGTATTTTGAGGGATCGGTTTATGAGAAATTACAAATTTTTCCATGGACGTCTCACATATTAAATCACCACTTGGTTTGAACATTGAAATAGGCAGGTTCGAAGGAAACAAAAAAGCGAATCTCTAATTCCGCTTTATTCCAATCGTCTTGAATGTGTATAATAGTTCATATCATGGTTGTAAATGTGTTGATGACTCTGATTAAAGGTGTAATTAATTTTCTTATTTCGGTGCTATTAGTTCATCTTCAATGACAGACGGTCAGCTTTAGAGCTGATTGGGAAAAAGGCAACAAATTTATTTTTACTCTTAGCACCCTTTCCTAGATAATTATTTATTGAGCCGATATTAAACTTACATGAATATTTTATGAGATTTGAATACATTTTATGTACATAGGGAATATAATCAATTTGGCTAAGGTGTGTTAAAAAGGATGGTTACGAATAAAAAGGGGTGGGTCCTTAAGTGGTAGCAAAGGAAGAACTCATTTGAGCAATCTAATGAAATGTATTATATTGAAGTTATCTGTTGAAAAGAATTGATTTTAATTATGTGTTCAATTACATAAGCTCAAACCAATACAGGCCCACACATTAATCGTCATTAAACCCAGAAACAAATTGAATCGAAAATAATTCGAAAGTAACTTGGCATGGAGAAGTATAAACCTCAAAATCGATATTGCCAATTGTTCGTTTGTAATTTATGCGGCGGACTAAATGTACATAAAAAAAATCAAAATAAAAAAGGCTATAAGTAATTCGCCCATTCCTTACCAAAAGTAAGTATATATATTTTATATACTTGCATACTGCGAAGATTGACCAAATTACTTTTAATCTACCAATTTCAACTTATTTTTACTGTGTCTAGATTGACATTTTGTAATTCCTAAACTTAAGGGAAATCTTTTTGAAATGTCTCCACAATATGTTATTATACTTTTATTTCAATTATGAGTCCGCTGCCTTGGAAAACAAAATGCGTCAATAACTGTAATAAATTTTAAAAAGAATTGATGAGAAATTTAATAAGATCGAATTTGATAGAAGAATTAATGCAAATTTGCACAAAGCTTCCTAAAAGCAAGAAATAGTCAATAGTTGAAAGAGAGGTAATCCCTGTTTTACAATTATTGCTCATTCCTTACTTTTGGCAAAACCTCTCCAGATTGTTTGCTGGGAAGTGTCAAACAAATCCTCAGAGTGTATGCATCAACAGAAATACAACAAGTAGAAATACAATGCATAATCAAATCCGTTTGTTTCCTTGAACTTTTAATTAAGTTGAAAAAACTCTTCATGCAAACGAAAAATCTTTAAAAAAGAAATTTCATTGCAAAAAGAGGGCGTTTCATATAAGCAGGAACCGTGTAATCGTCAGTACGGCTTGGTTCCTACCTGCCGTATACGTCAAAGCAAACAGCCAAGCTGACCTCATATATAGACTTAAAATAAATTTTAAGTGTGAATTATATGAGGCGAAATACTACGTATTTACTTGAATGCCTAGCAAGATTTAGCCCTATGTGGGACTATGATTGGGAACTTGCAGAATATCCACTGTTTTCAACGAAAATTGTTTTTAGTGCTGAGGCCCATTTCTGGCTTAATGGCTACGTCAATAAACAAAATTGCCATTATATCCAGACAAAACAACGGTTTATAATGGACTATTTTCTGTCTGAAATTGTAACCCGTGACCGCGACAATATTTGGTTCCAACAACACGGAATTACTTGCTACACAGCCCGTAAAAATATGGCTTTATTGCGAGAAAAATTTGGTGAACAGTTAAGTGCACGCTTTGAACAAGTGAATTATCCGCGTAAATCATGTGATATCACACTTTTCGACTTTTACCTTTGGGCTACGTAAAGTCCAAAGTCTCCATGAATAAGCGGGATAGAATTGAGGAATTAAAAGTCAACATTACTCGCATGATTGGCTAAAAGCCACTCGAATTACGCGTTATCGAAAATTGAAAATTCAGAATGGACCGTGTTAGCCGGCAACATTTGAAAGATATAATCTTTAAAAATAAATGTAAAAAATGGTTCTTTTGCACAGTAATAAAGATTACCCAATAAAATTGAATTTTGTTTTATTTATTTTATATTTGTGAAAAAAAGTAAGTACTTATTTCTTGTACGATATAATTGCAGTACTTATTATTACTAACTTTACTAGGAAATACTGGACCAATATTAACATATTTAGTCATTGTGTTGATTAATTTACAAATAGCTCTTTTAATATTAGAGTCAGCTGTTGCCAATATTTAATCATACGTTTTTGCTGTACTAAGCACACTACATCCCACAGAAAAAAATCAACCCTTCTCGACTATAAACTATGACCTTTAACAGGAATTATTGGAGCTACATATAATTATAGTGAACTAAGTTATTTATATTAGGAATTATTATTTTCACGTCATCATTGATAAATAGTTAATATTGTATTAAAATATTCTAATATAAATAAATTTATTTTATATTCATGGGCTCATTGTAATCGTCCACTTACTATAATTATAGCTCCTTGTTAAAGGTCATAGTCTATGATCGACTAAATGAAAGGGTTGATTCGTTTGGGTTGATATTTAATGTACTAATATTGATCCAGTATTTTCTAAAGTTAGTATAACATTTTGCTAAGCTGAGGAATTATTTTGAGCATTAAATAAATATTATAGTTCAACTCGATAATTTAATTAGCATTTAGTAGCATTTAGATTTCATCTTCTAGGTTAGAGTATGAAAAATTTGAATATGACCACTACACGAATGCCATGCAGTCTCTCACGGAGAGATGAACATGGACACCATTCTGGTGATCGTTAATCACGCTGCCATATTCAAGATATTTTATTAATTTTACTTTAGCAAACGATTCTAATTTCTTTAACAGCAGAAAAGAAGCAAATAGACTAAATATGAGGACAATACAATAGGTAAAAAAAAAATTGTGCAGAGGCTTATTTAAGAAGATGCAGCATTTCAAAACTATGGACGGGATTTTATCAGGTCCTTCAATCTTAGATATTTGAGATATTTTAGCACTTAAAACCGCTTGTGCTAAATTGAATAGTTCTTTTTGAGAAATTATATTGCGGTGACGGAACGAATGTTTGGGACGAAGGTGGTAAACATGCAATGTTTTTAGCATATAGGTTTGCTGTTTTCGAAAATTTTACAATTACTTTTAGATCGGATACCAAGAAAAAATCCAGGGACTAGTCAAATTGTTTTTATTAAAAAAAGACTAAAACCCTCGCTGCCTTATTTTCACGTGAAGACTTTGTTTGATTTGTTTTTTTCCAGGTGATGTTACATGAGCTTGTTTGTACAGTTCTCCATTAAACTTTAACTGCGACAAAATTTATAAGCACAAGATTTCGATCTAGCTCTAGCGATAGAGCACCCTACAAGCCGTTAAGAAGTCTTAAAGGGTATTTTACTAATCTCTGCTGTACTTTGTGCAATGAGGATCATACTTTAGAATCTTTGCTAACAAGTTTTTAAATTCCACAAAACACCCATCCAAAGATAGATTTATGAATAAATTTGGAACTCAACCTGTTTTGCATCTAAGAATCGAAAATTCAATTTTAGAGGCATAAGACCTTACTACAAAAGTTTAAAGAATATGCTGGTAAGGCATTTCAACACCACACATTTTTCAAAAGTATAATATTCTTAAATAAATCTCGTCCTTCATAACATATTGCAAACGATGCAACGACTATACATCTGTCCCTTAAATTATTGAAGTGTATAAGTCCGTCCAGGTACTGCAATAAATTTTTTTTTCATCAAATATTTCACATTAAATATTAAGTTATCGTCTGATGTTGATGCTGATGATGCCATTCAATTTCTTTGAAAATCAAATTTTGTTTCATGTCCGAATCACAAAAATGATTCAACAGAAAGTTTTCGTAAACTTAAACGAGTACATTCATCCCACTCATGCGTATAAAAAAACTTGTGGCAATGTTCATTTGGAATGCCGAAATTCTGACAAATTTCATCTCGAGCTATGCAATCATAAACATCCAAATCTAAAGACCGTAATCAAATACTAGTGTAAACGATAATTATTGTATCGGAATTTTACCCGTTGACTTTTGTGTGGTCGCGCTCTGGTCATAGAAAACGGGCGGCATATAGACCAAGCAGCTTAAAACATCCACAATTTCTTTATTGAAACTTCGACGGCTCTGCAGTTAATATGAGCCCATAAACCTCATTAATTCAAACCTTCGTTTTTCAGATATCTCTTTTTCTATTCCTTTAGTGTCTCCGAAATTATATTATTCCTAAGGTTTGGTGTGTATTCCAGAGGCTCCCATAAAATTCTAGTATACTTGGTGTGGGCTATAAAATTCAAAAACGACCATAGATATGCGTATACTACTATAACTGCTATAACTCTTTACGGTCGGCCGGCGGATACAAAAGATATCATAATGTTTTCGTTAAGAAAAGTCTAGCCCACTCCAGGTCGACATGGTTTTTATGTTGTGGTGCATAAATTTAAATTACTTCAAAATGTTTCTTTTCTTGTTAAAATTTCAGATAAAGAAGAAGTGTCGTGGTTAATGCTGTTCCAATTCACGTTCTAATTTTAATTATTTTAACCCATTTAATTATTCGATTGGATTTTCTGACTTAATCACGATTTTGCACGGGTTATTGGCAATGGATAAAGAGTTGTCGGATGGAATACAATTTTCACTTAGTGCAGTTAAAGTAAATTGGCTAAGGGCTTGCGATTTACTCTTGAGTCGAATATATTTTGTACATTCACATATATGTATACTTAACTATGTGGACAAAATTAAGACATTTCACGACAGTGTGTTGCATAATGTATGTCTGATTTTGACGCTGGAAATAAGTTAATCAAATAATTTAAAAGTAAAATCTCAATTAAATATGGGTAAGATGCCATCATATATTATACTGTAGAAGCAAGTCAATCGGCCCTCATCTGTATAGGTACATACATAGGTAACTTTAATTGTCTATATATGATGTCTATGAGATTTTAAGATTTCGAAGAGGACATCGTTGTTTCGCTGCCTTTTCATGGTATGATAAGAGATTACTTAAAACAAGAAATATTGCATTTAGATTAGGTATTGTTTACAGTGGCGGCTAATTTGTATATAATTGCTAAATTTACATACTACACGAGGGGTGGGGGGGGGGGGCGCTATATTGGATTGGTTAATAAATTTTACTAAGTCCTCCAAGTTTTTGTCATGCTATTTTCTCATTCAATTCGCAGAAGAGGTAACTGGTTAGTGTATATTGGTTCCGATCGACAAGGTTGGAGCATTCACACAACAAATGTTGAATGCTCTCAAACTTCTCATCTTCCAAACAACTTCTGCAGAAGTCATAGCATATAAATTGAATGCGATTGCTCAGAAGAACCTGAATAAGGTTACGTGTTACACACTTTATTTCGGTTAATGGTTAGCAGAGTTTCCAAAATCCTTATAGATTTTCCTTCTTAGCATGTTATAATCATTGGTGATCCGAACCCAGACTTTGTATTGCAGCTTGGGTGTTATTCTGATAATTAGATACATTACAGTTGTCTGAAGACGTACATGTATCCGATTTATTTGCCATGCAATTACCTATCCCACCATCTGCACTAGTTTTGGTTTCAAGTTAGACGTGGAACAGTGCAATTCTTGGCCCTCCATATACAGTCCACGAGAGAGATTCACAATTCTGCTGTGATCATGATCTGCAATTACCTAGCAGCCAGATTCTTAACCTTGTTTGATGTAAGCAAGGCCGTCTTTAGCCAAGTTGGTGCCCATGGAACTTTAGGATATGGGGACCCTCTAACAAAAACTATTTTCAAATTACTTTGGGTTATCAACAAGAATAATAATGTAAAATGCAATTGCAGTGACAACATAGGAGACACACCGATTGCAAATTCAAATACGAGTAAACTGACTTTCAGTCCAAGAAGAAAGTTACCGTAAAGTAGTGCTAAGGGGAGTGCCCATACGACTGTCGTATTTGAAGTAAACGGAAAGTTCCGATCAGTTGTTTTGTAATCATATGATTTTGCGGCATCATTTTAACCAGGCAAAGTTGACAGTATTATGTTAACATGAAATAATAGGATACAATTTTTCTCTGACTATACCAAATAGAGTTTGGCTACTGAAAGTAAACCATGAAGAAGGACGGGAAATTTAAAAAATACTGTAGGACACTATATAATGACAATGACATTTTTTATATGTTAATGTAATAGAAGGAAGAGAAATTTCGTGTAAAACTCTATCGGTGTGAATGAAACCCGGTTTTTAGGCGAAGGGGTGGGATGAGAAGAAGAATTTAACCAAGTTTAACCTAATGTCAATTCGAATTAAACGTCAAGTTCGTGTTTTTACGTCGCATTTTGTATTTTGTGTATTATTTAATTAAGGAACGTTAAATTGTGCTAATTTGAATTAAAAACATTTGAAGTGATAATTTAGTGATTAAGCCTTGGACTTAAGTTAATAAACGAGAGAATATTGCAACAATGAATTGCGCTGTGCGTTTTTCAGGTAAGAACTACTGAAATCAAACTCGAAAGTTTCTTTTCCACAGATAAGTGCAAACAAGTGAAAAAGAGAAACAAAAATATCAAGATAAATTTTGAAAATATTATTTCCTAGTTTACGTTTTTGTTTTCCCAACTTTTTTTTGTTCAATGTGACTGTGCCAGCTCATATTTTTGCTACTAAATACTGACACCAAACATATTTCCAGTAAGTTAAGCTGGACAGATCACATCTTCTCTGTTGCCAAAGAAGCATCAAAATGTCTTGGTTTTTTGAAAAGGTGTAAGAAATATTTCAGCCCATCAAATATAGCGCTCCTCTACAAGTCCTACATCAGACCTAGAATGGAATACAATTCCCATATCTGGGCCGGGGCTGGTCGCACAGCCTTAGCTAACATTTTAGCTGCTAGATTCGCTTCAAATTCTTGTCTTCCACTTCACAAACACCTGTTTTGCATCGCCCGTGTGAATGTGTACAAGAGCCAATACACGTTCGTACGAGGGATGTGCTCAGGGTCCTTAAGGAGATCTTCGTCTCCAAAGCCGCAGGTCCTGAAGGTTTTTCGCCCCTGTTAATTAAAAGCTGTGCCTGATCCTTGGCTAAACCTCTGCGCAAACTATTCTACTTATCTTATTCAATAGGAAAATTCCCAACTGCTTGGAAACTAGCTCACGTTCGGCCTAGTCCCAAGA
This sequence comes from Dioctria rufipes, assembly GCA_963924295.1. Classification (NCBI taxonomy): domain Eukaryota; kingdom Metazoa; phylum Arthropoda; class Insecta; order Diptera; family Asilidae; genus Dioctria; species Dioctria rufipes. The sequence continues at coordinate 77,445,713 of OZ002740.1, read as the reverse complement.
AAGGAGAGGGTAGCGATCCCTCAATTTATCGACCAATTCCGATTACTTCGATTCTTTCAAAGGTTTTTGAATCTATCATTAACTCAAAATTAATGAAGTATCTAGAAACTAATCATCTTATCAATGATCGCCAATATGGCTGACCTTTCTTACGGAACGTTGGAGCCGTACTCTTCACAATTTTGGTGAGTCTAAAGTCGTTGCGCTAGATATTTCAAAGGCCTTTGATAGAGTCTGGCATCCAGCCCTTTTAGCCAAACTTGAAGCACTTGGTTTCTCTCCTCCTTTTCTATTATGGATTGAAAGTTTGTTATCTATTCGCCAAATACGTTGTATTAGATGGCGTTACATCTGAACCGCATCCCATAAATGCCAGTGTGCCTCAAGGCTCTGTTATCTCTCCAACTCTCTTTTTAATTTTCATTAATGATCTACTTTCACTTACTTTCAATCCCATCCATAGTTTCGCAGATGACAGTACTCTTGATTTCGCTTACTCCTTTGACACTCTTGCGGACTCCAGGGGGAATGCCGCATGTGTTAAACGAGATTGCATAATTAGGTAATTGAATAACGATCTTAACAATATCTTCGCTTGGAACAAAGCGAATAGCGTCGAATTCAATGCATCTAAAACCCAAAGCTGTCTCATCTCATTAAAACTAGATCATAACTTAACCACACCCGTTTCTTTTGATGGATCATTAAATTCTGAATCACCGTCACTAAACATTCTTGGCATTAATATTTCCAGTAAGTTAAACTGGACAGATCACATCTTCTCTGTTGCTAAAGAAGCATCGAAATGTCTTGGATTTCTGAAAAGGTGTAAGAAATATTTCAGCCCAACAAATCTAGCCCTCCTATACAAGTCCTATATTAGACCTAGAATGGAATACAACTCCCATATATGGGCCGGGGCTGGTCGCACAGCCTTAGCTTCATTTGATATTGTACAAAATAGAGCCTTCAAGCTCATTGGCGATTTGGCAATAGCTTGTCAAATCGACTCACTCGAGCACCACCGCAATGTTGGATGCCTTTCGCTCCTTTATCGCTATATGATTGGTCAATGTTCTGATGAAATATCTAGTCTAATCCCTTGTAGAATGATTCCTGCACGCAATACCCGCGCTGCATCCCGCGCTCATCCTTTTACCCTTCAAATTACCTTCGGCCGTACACTAAAATTCCGTGATGCTTCCTTATCCCGAACTGTGCGAATGTGGAACAGTCTACCATCTTCTGTCTTTCCTCCGGCATACAACCTGCAAAAGTTTAAGGGCGACATACATCGGCACCTCCGCCGCTCTCCTCATATCCCTTAATCCTTTCCCTATCTCCTTCCTGCCACGCTGTGCTTTGCATCATAGGGTATCCCCTGAGCTTGGCTTAATAATATAAAAAAACAAAAAACAAAAAAAATAGTGGGAAATGCCGCAATTTTTCGGGCTTATTGCACTTACTTTAGTTATGTTCCAAGGTTTATATAACATACATAGCTTTCAAATAAATCCAGTAACCATCAGTAACCAAATTCTAACAGGTAAACTAATTTGAAATAAATTGTATAACTGGTTGAAAATTGGCCATCGGTTGGTCTACTATCGCAGTGGCTAGAAGGCCATGGGCCCAGGCTCAGCGGACCCATGCGTAAAGGTGGCACTGAATGCTTACGTGCTTATATATTTTCATATAAACATAGTATATAATATAAAGGAGGACCAAACGGCATGTATATTTGAAGCGCCACCGTTGTAGATTATTAATATAAAGGGTATTCTAGCTGAGGTATTATACCTGTAGATTACTAATAGGAAAAATTAAGACCAGCAAAGAATTGTACGGAGGTGGCGGAGGTAAATTGCAAGTACCTACTGTCCAAGTTATAGACTATTGAAGTATTTTACGAAATGTTTTATAAATCACACTAAACTTCTTAACTATAATCGTACAATGGTATTTTCCATCACCAAATATTGCCAAAATTTCGGAATTTTGACTAAACCGGTATAACTAAATTATTTTTTATTATATATATATTTTATTAATTAAATAATAAAAATAATAATGATTATGAAAAAAAAAATATTTGTTAGCGTTCAACTTTTAAACATAACTTTGGTTCTGAATTCTTTTTATGATTTTGTGAGGATTGCATGTTCTTTTCTTTTTTTTTTTACATAAATACCCCTTATGTAGGTGGTACCATCAACACATAAAATTTGAATACAAATTTTCTATGTTTTCATAAAAATTATAAATTACAAAATTCAGTTTAAAAGTGAAAAATTAGGGAAAAACAGTCCCTAAGTAAGAGAATTTCAATAAATTGTATTAAAAATTTTTAAATGAAATGAAATTAGTAAAGTGAACAAGTCGGTATGATATTTTTTCTGAAAGAAGCGCAAGTTGTAGCTTTATTGAACGAAAAGTAGGTGAGCTATGCCAAAATGGCCGAACTTGTCAGGTTGTTAAATTTCCAAAAGGGTCCGTGAGAGCAAAAAGCCAATTTTTGGTGTTTAAGAAAAATACAATAAGACAACATACAAAAACTGCACTATAGCGAAACATACCTGTTAGGAAAATTTTAAATGATTTGATCCTCATGAACAATCTCATATAAGCGATCCACAAAAAGGTAAAAATTAACTAAAGTTGCGATAAATTAAAATTCTATTACACGATAATTCACATATGAGCTTTGGAAGTGATTGTTGGAACAAAGTAATTTTTTTTTCGTTTTGCATATTACGTTTCATACGTTATTACGTAAAAACACTCTTCTAAAAAAATAAAAGTTTTATAAAACTATTTTCCTCCTACGATGATATTTTTAATGATGAATTCCACTTTGAATCGGTTGCTGAGACCAAATAAATTTCTTCGAGGACATTCTATGCCTAAGTTTCCTAGAAATAGAAGCCGTTCCTTTGCTTGACAATTCACCAGATTTTAATTCAATGGAGAACTGCTGTGTCCACTTAATATCAAAGGTGTACACTCGAAGAAACAACCCAATAGCAGGACTTAAAAAAACAATCGAAGAAATGTAGAAAAACGACGATATAATGCGGAAAATGGTACGAAAGACTTGAATTTATGTCTAACGAATACAAGCAGGCGAAAGATCCAAACCCAGCAAACAATTTGGCGAGGTTTTTCCAAAAGTAAGGATTGAGCAGTAGTTGTAAAACAGGGATAGCATTATTGCAATAAAGTGTGTATATGATTGCCGCTATTTCAACTATTGCCTATATATTGCTTTTAGTAAGCCTCATGAAAATTTGCATTACTTCTTCTTTCAAATTCGCTCTTATTAAATTTTTCAACAATGCTTTATAAAATTTATTACAATTGCTGACGCATTTTGTTTCCCAAGGCAGCGGACTTATAATTGTAATAAAATTAAAGTATAATAACATTATGTGGAAACATTACAAAAAAATTGCAGTTACGTTTATGAACTACAAAATGTCAATCTAGACACATTAAACATAAGTTAAAATTTATAAATTAAAAGTAATTTACTCAATTCTCGCAATTGACAAGTATATAAAATATATAGGCGAATTACTTATAAATTACCTTTTTTATCTTGCTTCTTATATCCACTTAGTATGCCGCCTAAATTACAAACGAGCGATTGGCAATATCGATTTCGAGTGTTATGCTTGCCCATGGCAAAATCAATAAATCTTTTTTAATACTTAAACAGCTAAATTAATAATATTAAAATAGGAACAAATTAAAATACTTCTGTTGTATTTAGGTGAAAAATTGTATGGAACAAAACAGTAATAATTTCTGGTTGGATACGATATCCAGTTTCAAAGTATATACCATTTTGAAAATTCCGTCTCGTATTATTCTCGTGTTATGATATTTCGTGAATGACACATGTGTTAAATCGATCTGGATCTTATAATGCTTTATTTTGAAAGGATATTGGAAAACGGTTTGGGATATCGTTGCAGTTTCAAAAATTTTTGTAAAATTCATGGAATCTTCATATACTGCAATGTGCCCTTTTAACAAACGCCAAACCATAGCAAGCATAGCGTGGGAAGTGGTTTGCATCAATGAATTGATTCTAAAAAGGAATTAGTACACCACGTGGTTTTTACTGTAGAGAGGTGAAGCCATGAAACCTGTAAGTAAACGAACGACCAAAAAAGTTTTGTAGAGCTCGATCAATGATACGTTAAAAAATTGATTAACGTTTATTCTGTAATGCACTAGCACTTAACTAATGTTAGAGTTGTAAATTTAAAAAGAAAACAAAAAATAACGAAAAACAAAAATCAAACTTAACTGATTTTTTTTGGTAATTATGTATTGTCCATAACTAAAATAAGATCCCTAGTTCTTCGAAAAATAAAAACCGTAACGAAATCGAAAAAATTTTACATAGATTTTTTGGTTGCAAATATAGTCTAAATACATTCATTACAAGAAAAAAAAAAATTATCATCATTATGTATAGTCAGAAGGCGTGGATAGAAGAAAAAACATACTCCTTCTCTTTTTAGATCTTCAGTTATTCGAAATCGAAGGGAATGGGACTCTACACGGTTTGGACAATTTTTGATTTTCGACAAATTTCGGAATACTCAATTCTATTTTTATGAATTTTGATGAAAGAACTTAGTTCAAATTGAGGACAAAGACAGGATAATGTCCATATTTTACCCGGGGGTTACACCTGCAAGTGCAGCTTGCATTGCTGCATTGCCATACTTCTTGCACGTGTAACCTCTACTGCCATGCTGGCAGTACAGCTTTCAGCGATCTTGCATGATGAAAAACTATGGCAGCTGAGGTGATAGTAATTTGACATTATGCAGTTTTTAAGATGGCGAAAAAGAAATGCTTGAGAGAATTTGATAAATTTTTTCTGGAAAAATGAGATTTTCTGGGAACATTTGCATTACATCATTTACCAACACCTTTCTCTTAACTTTTCTTTGGTATTTATCATTCTGCTGCTTCCTTTATTGCTATAATTTTCCAACATATGCATGTCTTTACGACTCAATACCATTTTTTAAATAAACTTGCATGCGAGATGATAAGACATCAACCGAACTGCCTTCTGCTGTCAAGTTAATAATCGCGTTGGAAGGGAGGCTTGTATGCAAGCTGTACTATCTCGTGTAATCCCCGGGTTATAGTAGGTTTGCTGCATCACCACCTGGAATCTTCTAAAAATGAAAGATCCTTCACCCTTGTGGCTAAAGTGAAAACCTCAAACTGATATCTTCACACATTAAGCACAACACTTTTTCATATAAAAGCAGATGTCATATAAAAGCAGATGCTTCGAGGGTTTTTAGATTTTTCATGAGTTATAACAGTTTAAATATACATCCAAATTGTAGTTTTCGCGTTGATAAGAAGATTCTAATATTATTTCATTTCTAATTGGAACAATAGAAACAGCTTACATTAAAGTTTAATCAAAGAAGAAAGCAAGCTTTTGAAGGAGGCCAACAAGAATTATCATTACATGAAAAATATTTGCGGTGCGAATCTAGAAGATGGATTAGGATTTTGGTGGTGATAAAATAATTTTTAGAGGTAAGCTCATGAAATTATCGACAACAGTTTTTGTATTCTTAATGAAAGGTATAAGTGCTAGGTATCAATATGAAGTATGAAATTGAAATATGAAATTTAGGGATTCCAATACAGAATTTCAAATTTTGAAAGCTCTTAATTCTCTGTGTATTAATATAACCCACTAAGTATTTATTTAATTTGAAGGCTAATTAGAAACAATAATATCAGTGTGGTCCATTTCGCATAATTTATTTCTAATCATTTCTCTTAAACTCAGTACAACTCTTCTTGGTGGTTTCCCAATACAATACAAGCTTGCTTATTTTTCCCGTTTCACTTATAAAATACTTTTAAGTAAGCACTATTGTTATAGCATTGAAAAAAAAGTATATGTACTTAAAAAGCAGTATACGCTACGAAATCAAAGAGTAGTGTCTTCTAACTTCTACTCCAACTTTTTCTCTTTGACTGATTCTAAATTTTCCAAAACTTGTTCTGGTTTAAGGTAAGACCACACCATGCATACAATAACGCCGAATTATGTATTTTTTTTAATTGCCTTTGTAACATACCACTTTGAAGTATATTTATTGTATTTGCATTGCTATTTTCATTTTAATGTACAACATAATGCTTGGCAGCTTGCTAAATTGCATTCGCATCACATTGAAATCGTACGTATGTACATCCAAAACGTATTCCTATTCTGTATAAATCATAGAGCTATTAATCACAGGTCCAAAATTGATGTAACATTGGTATCATACACATAATTAAAAATTTTACTAACTAAAATTTATACACTCTTTAAATAATAAAATTATTTAGATTGACACCGTCAAAATGTAAATTATGTATATACACGCATGAAGTTCAGTTTCCCTCAGTTTCATCTAAAACACATATAAAAATATTTATTTTAAAACAGTTCGATAGAACTTGTAAAGTAGTAATGGCACAAAATTTTGCACCGTTTTTAGTAAAACTTTCACGAAATTTCGCACAGCTGCTAAAAATTTGTCAACATTATATTTAATCGGTGAAAATACGGTTTCATCAAAATTTCCATATCGACTAGATGATGGGAAGACTCCTGTGTTATGTGTTTATTTAAACACAATTACCTTTTGAATGTACTTGTAAATGGGTTCGTCACACATAAACCCTAAACATATTTAACCCATAAATCGAATAATCGTTATTTTTCGTATGTTCTGATTCTGAACCTTATCCTGAATGTTAATGTATCTTGCTAAAATCCGAAATTGAACACCTTCATATAACTTAATATCTCTTTGAGTAGTAAGACATATCCCTCCATACTGGCTATAATTTTTTAAAGCGATAGAAGAACAATGACAATCTCACGCGGAATTTATTTCGTTAATTTATGACAAAGAGCTGAAAATTTTTAATTATTTTTAAGACCAAACAAGATTATATGCTACGCGACAAAACTCAGACGAGTCGAAAGTTAGTTTAGTGTCAATATACATATCTGACGTCGTTTGCGCATTTCTAGTGAGCTCAATTGTTTCCCTGATAGATCTAAAAGCTTTTTCTTAAGAATGTATTAAAAGGTCTTCCAAAATAATATACTATTTATATATGTAGGCTATTTTTAGATTTTCACATAGAAGAAATCAAATATAGACGAGCCTGTGCAAACACAACGGTAACTGAATTCTAAAAAAGAAAAATTAACGTAACGACTTGATTGACGTAAACCTTAATTCGGGAAAGGACCTTCAACTGCTATATTTAACATCACTTATGCAAACAAACTAAAATCCGCCACCGTTGAAAAGCATTTGCATTTATATTGCAGAGGCCTGATTGTGCATATTTCAGGGACTATAATTACAAGAAAAAAAAATCCGCGTTGTCATGTCCCCATACGAAATGAATGTAGATATCACTTTGAAATGAAAATGGATTTTCTTTTAATGGCCTCACAAATTTCAATTGGCTACAAGAAAATCCATTAAAAACAATCAGACCTGGCGATACGATGGCGGCAACATGTTTCTGTTAAGTGTGGCATTTTTTCTGCATGAAGAAAAGTTTTTAAATGAAACAATGTAGGAAGAAGAAAGTAGAAATGTGAAACATTTCAGTTGACATTGAAACTTACGTGTAAATCGGTTTTACATTTCCCTCCTTCTACTAAATGTCAAGTTGAACGTTGTCAGATATCATAGTCCCGGGCATAAGATCACATGGTATTGCCACTTCAAGATCCACGGCTGTTTGTACTTCCGACAGAGGACCTAGAATATATGAAAGTAAAAAATTAAGTGAAGATGACTGACAATTTTGGAAATTTGTTACAAAATGTTTTATCTGTTTGGCTGTAATAAACGAGTGGGTTTTAAACGCAACATCTGCATTTTTCCCTCTGCACTATACGTAGCCAAAGACAGCAATATAATATGTAAGGCTTGGGTGGTCGGTAGCTTTTTGGTCTATTTAACAAGAAAAGCAAACAATATCGTATAGGTGGTTCTTTCAGCACTCTATCAATTTTTGGAGTTACTAGATTTGAAAGTTGATGAAACTTCAAGCAATGAAGCGCATTCGTATTAGAAGATTTTTACAAAATGATTTTTTTTTTAATTTCATTATAGGTAAAATGAAATTAAATTTGTTGGAAAATGCGCAATTTTTCGTCGTTTGTCACTAGCTACATTTGGTTTTTAATAAATAATATTTTTATTTCTAAGCCTCGAATGCTTTTATTAGCTGCGGCTGATGTAATTTTGTGATTTATTTTGTTTTAAGCCTTCATGATGTCCAGAAAAATTGGTAAATTTATTTATCTGAAAAGTGAATGATGCAATAGATTAACAACTTTATGGGATATTTGATAATACCTAATAGCTAATAGAATGATGTAATACAAAAGCAATTTAAAACCGGATTTACTGTAAATTTGTGTTAGGACGCAGGGATATGCAGAAACGCGTGGTATTTAAACTCGACTAGAACAATTCTAATGTCATTGATACGAGACAAAATTCAGAGACAGAACTTGAAACGCACAGAAATTAAATGGCTTGTTACTAGTGAGAAAAGTTGAATTATAGGTGCAGCACGTGGTTCAGAGGACTATCAAAGAAGGAAATTAAAATGTTGCATACTACATAAAAATTAGAAAGGTAATATACAAGATCGAATATGAAGACCTACCGAAAAGTAATAGTTCGTCCATAAATGGAATGGGATAAAACCCAGGAAAATTGAAGAAGTGAAGCCACTTAGATTACATACAATCAACAACGTAATTGAAAATTTAGAAATAACTACTTTAAATAGTAGTAATAAAACTGTTCGTTCAAGCCTAGGCATACATCTTACTTATTCTAAAAGATTAAAATAGAATCTACATTTCATTCCGGTAATAATTAAGTAATTGGTAGGAAGTAACATAATCTCAGTTCATTGGCTAATTTTTGTTTTGGTTACAACAAAATTAATAAACAGCCTAAAGTTTCGTTCTACTCAAATTGCAATGTTTTTTAATTTAACGCATCTGTCATCACGCTGACCAGTCCGATTAGTATTTAGTTTTTTGGCTGATAAGCAGAATTATTATCGAGTATAAGACAAACTTATTTCTTATCAATAAATCAACTTGTAGTTAACCAGTCAAAAGTTAAAGTTCGACACACTGTTGCGGTTTGACTTGAACTAAGTCTGAACACATTGTTCAGATCTTACTTTAATAACAATATGTAGAAAATAACCAACTTTAATTTAAACGCTAGGCATAATGAAGAAGACAGAGGATTATATTTCTTTCCACAAGAAAGTGGAAAATGCAGCTCATCAATAAAACGAGACAAAACTTGGTAAAAAAACTAAAAGATTTGGAAGAAAACTGGAATATATTCGTGTTTCTACATAAATAGGTAAAACAAGGTACATCTGATTATCATTCGTAACATACTGCGAATTTGTTTGACAAGCCAAATGTTATCTACAAAGGAGGCGAAAGACATGCCGTAGCTATCACCAAGCGCCCGACAAGAATATCATGTGATGTTTGCCTCCCGGGCCACAATTGTCCAGTCCGATCCGTTAAAATATTATGTAACCTCTGCTTTCCCAGCAAGATGATCTTCACTAAGGCGTACTTTTCCATATACTATTTAAACAATCCGCTTGCTCAAAACGCAATGATCTTCACTCAGATGAGCCCAACGTCAATAACAGGTCCTACTCAACAACAATCAACGACATTGCATTATTAGTTAGTTAAGACGGAAAATGATATTCGAAAGCTACCTCGCATCCGTAAGTTCGATAGAAATTACAAGAAATGCAGATCACCCATCGACATTTTTACAAATATTATCCATAAAAATTTATTCAAAAGTGATGTGGAGAGGATGCAGTAGTTCCTGTATCACCTTAGCAAGGAGATGTCAGTAGAGTCATCTTCAACTAAATGGTCGCAATTACAATACTGGATTAAAATTATTACAACTGACATTAATATTATTATTATTGATACCAAAATCACCGAGCATAGGTCGTAAGAAGATATTATCGCCTAATACGATACAATACGATAATTGGGGTCCAATGTTGTTTGTATTGCAATGAGAAAGCCGGTCTTTACCTTTTTGAAGAACGCATACCTGATCCTAAAGATATGGCATCAGTTAGTGATCTCCCACGTTTTATAGAAAAACATTATCAGGTACTCGTCAGGTACTCGATTGTATAAAAAACTCAAAACAACAATGGCAAAATAGATTTAAAAAAAAAAAAAGTAAGACCTGCAACACGCAGAGTTATCTCTACCGATATGCAGAATTATGCAGAATGTAGAATAGTGATAGGGAAAGAAGCATTGTCAGACAAAATGGGCTATGCACGAATATTCCTACGAATAAGGGCGATCCTTGCAGGTCTATTAAGCTTTGTACATTTTGAAACAAGAGGCATCATACCCTCCTGAACTAACCAAATTAAAATGCAATAATAACAAATGGAGAGATAAACCACATCAAAATAAGTAACATAAGGGATAATAACGTAAACTGCGACACTACCAACCGAAAATTTTGGAAAGTTTGGCTACCAACTGCAGTCCTTCGACTAAGAAAGATTTAAAGTCATTAAGCACTATTCAGAGAACTTTTCAATCCAGGTTCGCAAATCTCCCTCACAAGCGAAAAACTAGCTCAAATCTTAAAATTACGAAAAGAACACATCGGAAAACCACTACTTCCTACTTTTCGGTGAATGCTCTGGTACTGTCAAAATCAAAATCAGTTTTACTTGTGGCAATAACGCAAGGGTTGAATTAGAACTGTACAAAAATATACTTTCGGCTGATTCAACTTTTCACAAAGCCTGGCCCTATTGATTTTCTATTTGGAACTGATGTACAGCCAAAAATTATCATTAACGGGTTTAAACATGGTTAGCCACCAGCCTAAAATACCCAGCTGCCAAATTTTCTATTTCTTGCCGAATTAGAAAACTTCTGTGATATTAATAATATCCCGAAAAATTATTATTTTGAGCATCACTTGAGATAACTAGGGATTTAAAATTAAAATTAAATTTAAAATTGTATTTGTATTGACGGTTGCTATGCAATATTTTACTCATCAATCTCGGTCTTCGTGGTAACGATTTTTATTGTTTCTCAATTGTATGTTCAAGCTCAAGTCTAGGCTTAATTTGCCGCTTTATAGTCTTTAAGCTTTAAAGGTAAGCAAGGCAAGGCTATATGCCGCTTTATTGCCTTTGCTTAGGTCGGTTGATCAGGCTGAAGATTGCCGCTTTATGATCAATAGGCTTTTAAGCCGAATTGTGAGAAATGAATATACTCCAATGCAGTGATAATCAAGTCTGAGTTCTTTATTCTTTTCTTCGTCTTTTATATAATTGGTTTACATAGGTTCTTATGGAAAATCATTCCATAAGCAAGAAATGGCCATTTCAGAAATGAATTGTCCAATAAGCAAATTCATTGCTTTCTTACTTATTGAATGACCTTTTACAATAATAATTCACATCAATTGTTACGACACACATTTTTGTCACCTACTTGACTTACTTGTAAATGGTATCAAATTGCTGATTCTTAAGATTGTAATTTCTTTTGATAAATTGGAAGTAAATTGTATTTCTGTTAATTTTTGTTTTGCAATATGGATATACTTGTTTACTAGCATGATATGGCGCTTGCACAATAATGTATGTGCGTACAATGATGTGCTCATATCATGCCATTAAGCATTGTGCATTATTATTATTCATGCTATGTATGTACGTTTGTATATACGTGCATATAATGTTACAAGGTGATTAATTATCTTTATTAGCGAGATGCACTTTTCTTTTTGCATGATTATTTTTAGATATTATTATTACATGTATTACATGTGTATACTACAGGAGCAATTCAGAAAAAATGCGAAAGCTCGTCTAATAAATATAAAGAAGAAATTGAATAAAGAACCGGATACTCAAACAAAAGATATTCCAAGATGCTCTCCACTCATAAATAATTGTAGCAGTACAGCATAGAAGCACTGAGCATACAATAATGATAATAATGATGTATGCTTAGTGATAGAAGGCAGGCAGCTGTTGCTAAATGAACTTCATCGTGAAATGAATTCAGAGCCACTATCAAACCTTTAGGTCTCTATCGTACTCATTTCCATAGTTAGTATATTTCTCAGGACCTGCAATATATTTGTATTAATTTACTAAAACGAGACTCGCTATTAGTCAATTACTATCTGCAGGATTGCAAGCAATATATTCTGATGGGATAGGATTTTCGAAGGAATATGTAAAATTTGAAAAACTTTTGCAATAACAGATTATGACGAACAACGATCTGAAAGTTTACAGTCCAATTTTAGAACTTATTTTTTCTTTTCTTTTTTTGCAACAAAATGATAGCTAAATAAACAATTCTTACCCTATTAAAAAATTAAAGTAGCCCCAGGCGACCTATAAATTTCTACAGGTATTTAGGTAAGTTGCCAAAATAAGTTGCAAAGTTAACATATTGTTACGTGCAATAGAAATAGAGACATTTATTGGAAATGGATACTTCGCGTGAAATAAATAATTAAGTACTGAGATTAACAACTGTCGCATAATCGTATTACAGAAAAGGACAATTCACATCTATAAAGCTCGGACATACCTAAACAACTTTGGGCTCGGAAGGTCTATACTTTTAGAATAGAATTTTCGGGAAGGTCCTAGGACAATTTGTAGAGTATAAGCATGGCACTTATCGCCGGATTCACTAACTCGGAAAGTTGTGGAGTTGTGGAGATGAGATTCTGTAACTCGGGGAATTTGTATTGAGAATTACCAAACTCTCATTTCCACCCGTCAAAACTCTCGGCTGTGTTAGTTGTGGAGAAGTAAAAAGAATATTTCTCAACTGACAGTATTGGCTGCTTTTGTTTTGTGAAGGTACCTAGGTACCTAGGATTTTCAAATTGAATAATGGATTCACTTCATATCCTGGCTATTTTTACAAAAGCAAATTATGGAAATCCTTGCAATACTTACAGAGAAATAAGGATTTTGGTGTCTCAAGGTACCCGCTAAAAATTTTAAATTCCGCGAAAATGGTCAATTTGGTTGTCTTCCAGTGCAGAAGAAATGCTATAAAAATTTTTAATATGCACGTTAGAGCTTGTATGTAGGATTAAATCACATCTATATTTTGTCCCCTAATTAGACATGTAATTAATTTTTTAGTCCAATAAATGGTTTTGGAGATGACTGCAAAAGAAGTGAATCAGGCCTTCTTAAGATGAAAAAATGGCTTTTTTTGGTAAAAAAATGGACATATTTTCAACTCATCATTATGAAGAACTGGTAAGTCGTGGAAATTCACTTTCCATGAGAAAAATGTTCACAACGGACCCAAGTATAAATACCCGCCTTTCGGCGGAAAAAAGTCAGTTAAAAAGAGTTCTCTCGCTTTTTCATATGATACCAAACATGACGTATTTTTAACAACTCCCCTCCCCAGAAATTGTTCACCTATACTTTTGAAATCTTGACTCCAAATGCGTAGGAAAAAACTCCAATGCTCTACGACCATTCCACACAGAGTTAGCCGTCTTTCAATATTTCGATACTTCTAACGTTTTCTTTAACTCCCCAAATATGTTAGAGAATTTCGAATGGAGAGTTAGGGAGTTTTAATCGGGGAAAACGAAAATTCTCATCTCCCAAACTCTCCGAGTTACAGAATCCGCCCACAGGAGGCAGTCTTATTTCACACATTGAAGTGAACGAAGTAAACTATTTGGATTGCGATAAATAGAAGTACAGTACTAGCGATAAATAAAGGAGACCTGATTTGATTATTGTTTGTGAATGTTATAACAGTAAACTGTATAGATAAATAAAGGAAGAACTTGCGATTAATATTTGAAATATTCTGCTCGTAACAATATTGCGGAAAATATCAGACTAAACATTGCTTAGGTTTGCAGGACCTTCGATTTTTTTTAATGCTCTGGACCTCTGTGATTGTTGGTAAATTAAATATATTTTATTTCAGTTCATCCGACATTCCATCAAAGTTAAAAACATTTGGAATACAAGTGAATTGTTTGCCTTTAAAATAGCTTTGAAATTTTATTATAAAATGTATATTTCGGGATACTAATCAAGCCCACTTTTAAATTTCAACAGGAGGTAGAAAACAAATAATAATTAAAGAAAAACGTCAACTACAATTAAATTTTGAGAATATTCAAGGAGAGTTTTGCAATGAAAATTCTTAGTGAAATGAGTCAATCTGAAATTGACTCTGTTCGTTGCTAAGTATGCAGCTCGAGAATTGAGTGGAAAAAACTCTTTATGCAAACGAAAAATCTATGAAAAAAGATATTTCATTGCAAAAACAGGGCATTTCGTGTAAGCAGGAACCGTATAATTATCATTACGGCTTGGTTCCTTTCATAGCAAAAATTTGTATGAAATGCTAGTTCCGCATAGGGCTAATCTTGCTATGCATTCAAGTAAATAGTAGTATTCGCCACATATAATTTACACTTAAAAGTTATTTTAAGTTTATATATGAGGTCAGCTTGGCTGTTTGCTTTGGCGTATACGACTTACTTATAATAATTTAAAGGTGTTCAATAACCAAAGTGTACTCAAAAACTGAAAGGCCCATAATTCTAAAAGTACATCCTGTGTTTGAGAAAAACAAAAACATAATATTACCTTTCTAACGATATTCTCCCCACCATCAGACAAATTTGATCCAAATACCGGAATTTTATTAGTACTTGACGATTCTTGGAATTCATGAAAGGTTCAATGAAAAAAATATATATCGTAGTAAAATTAAATATTACAAGAGTAAAATAGTCAAAAGCACTTGATTTTCATATGCAGCCTGATATATATAATAATAATAATTTTTTTTTTTTTTTATTTATATATGCTCTTTATTTTTGGCTCTTTTTGTGGCTCTTTTAAATATTCCTTAAAACTAGTTGGCAAAAGGCACAAAATTGTAAAAAGACACTAGCTAAACTAACTTATAAATAGTCAAAAGGGACAATTAAAAACAACTAGAACAATTAATACAACAAAAATGACACAAACAAGAAAAAATTCTCAAAAGAGACTGTATAAACGGATACTAGAATTTTGAAAAGGATCTAAAAGTTGTACAAAAAATTTAATAGTCCCAATTTTGACAATTGGGTAAGTGGCAGTTCCAAGAAGTTCCAATTTCCAAAATAATCTAATAAAAATAATAACCTAAACGAACGAATTTTCAAAATAAAATTTTGAAATTTAGCACCGAAACCGAAACCGAATTAAAAACATAATAGCCGAACGAACGAAAAAATTTACGCGATACCGTAATAGAGTCCCGCGAGAGCAGCCTGTAGTATCATAGACCTCTACAAACTGCCCTCATCATCCCTCCAGCTGAGCATCTCTAACGAAGCGCTTACCCTTCCCACAGCACTTGCAACAGTTCCAAAGCGAGGAGAAGCCCCGTGGACTAGAGTTGCAAATGCTGTGGGCTGAAATCACCAGTGAAAGACAAGAGCGCCGTCCTGCACTGACGATAGTGGCTGCCATGTGCAGTTGAATGTGTCTGCGTTCGTTGCCAGATATTCAAGACGTAAACGTCTCTTCAATCTGTCAACGAAGTGGCGCTTAAGTGCTTGTGCGTGGTGTTGTGGGTCAGTGTTCTGATTCCCATCTCCGGCTCTCATGTAGTACAAGTGAATTGTAGATTTGGCCAGTGTCAACACAAAGCTAATCAAACAATTCACCCGACTACAAACCTTTGGTCCCCATAGAAACGATGTCCTAGTAATGCTGAAATTCGGGTGGATCAACTGACACATATCGCGCACCAGTTCCATCAGACTCTGCAAAGCTGGACAAGTGAAGAACCTGTGAAACAAGGTGCCTTCACCAGAACAAACTGTGCAGATCCTCTGAACCCGCCGGTCGATATGTGACAACTGATTAGGATGCATAAGACTGTGATGCAGCAATTTGAATGCTACATCAGCATCTTTGTAACTAGAAGGATAACTGTAGACTACTCTGCAAGTTATCCCTCCCATCACGCCCATATTCACCCCGAGGTGTGTTCGCCATCTGTTGTATCCTGTATACTCCGGAGGTCTTATTGACATAAGCACGTCACGGAGGACACGTGTTGTAAGTGTGCTGAAAGGTGTGTGGGGCGGTCTGTCCAGAACGAAAGCATCTTCCAACTTAGTGCCAGGGTCACTGGTCCCAAGTTGGCGAAATCTCTCCCGCGCAGAAGCCGCCAGGTCGTGTAGTTGTGGAGTGTTCGTGTTTAGTCGACAGTTTCCAGAGATATCAATAATATCTCCGAGAACTGTCAGTGTATGCGTGTCAGCTTCAAAACCTCGAGCATTACTGAACACTGAATCTATTAATTCAGGATTAAACCTGATTGGAATCGACGCGAATTGCGTGTACCGCAGAGCATTCCACTTAAGGTGAAATGCTGGCCTGATTCTGCCCCAGGTCTGAATCGTTGAGATTAGATCCTGCGGCCAGTCACGAGGATAGGGTGGTCGAACAGAGAGCAGGTAGTAATACTCCCCTATGCCGATCCCTCCCAGTACATTCACCCACAGTTGAGAAATTAAGGTGTCTCTCTGGCAGAACACTCGTTGGAATGCACGCACTTGGAGACACCTTGATTTCACAACCAAGTTAGTGAGACCTAATCCACCTATCTTGACTGGCAGACAGAGCGTGCTTTCAGCAACCCATCGTCTTCCGCACCAAAAGGCGTCTATCGCTTTTGCTTGAAGAAGACCTACGAAGCCTTCATCAAACGTCTCAGACTTTAGCAGATGAACGATGGACGAGGTAATCAAATAGTTTATCACGACTGACCTTCCCATTAGGGATAGTGGAAACAGTCGACTACGCCATGAGTTAACAGCTCTAGAGAGTTTCTCAAGAGCGATGCGGCTATTATTTGATTTACTCTCGCGTCCGATATACACACCTAAATACTTCAGGCAAGTATTAGTCCATTGGATGTTCAGTGGAGTATCTGTACGATCTCTCCACCTTCCACACCACAAGCCTTGACTCTTGCTAAGGTTGATTTTAGCGCCCGCTATACGTTCGTACTGTTCGAAAACAGCACGAGCGACCGGAAAAGCTTCATCTCTTGTCACGAAAATAGAAAGGTCATCCGCATATGCCAACATAAGAGGCCTCACATTGGTATATGGTAGATGCACTGAATACTGTCCGAGCATTCGACGAAGATTCACCAGTAGCGGCTCCAACGAAAGATCATAAAGCATACCTGACAATGGACAGCCCTGTCTGATACCTCGATGAAACGAGATAGGAGCCAGAACCTGTCCTTGATGCTTAATCAAAATCGCTGAATCTCTATACAGTTTCCCGATGATATCGAGCCACCTGGGCGGGAACCCAAATGCCTCGAGAGCAGTCAGGAGATACTCGTGCGAGACGCTATCAAAAGCCTTTTGCTGGTCAAGAGAAATCATGGCCATTTGTGTACCTGTCTGTTCATGGTAGGCAAACAAATGTTTGGCTACCGCGATGTTGTCGTAGATACTACGACCAGGAACACAATAGGACTGTTCCGGGTGTATTACCGAAGCAATCACTGAGCGGAGTATCGCCCCTAATGCTTTGCAGACGATTTTGTAGTCAACATTGCATAGGGTTACTGGCCTCCAGTTCCCCATCCTCTGCAAATCTCCTTTCTTTGGAATCAATCGCATAACAGACCTCCTCCAACTAGAAGGAAAGTCTGAATGTGTCTCAACCGCCGAATTGAAGACTTCCAAAAGGTCAGGAATTAATAAATCCCTGAAACGTATGAAGAATTCTGGAGTCAAGCCGTCATAACCAGGTGAAGTGTGTCGCCTTAGATCCTTTGTCGCAGCGATCATATCCTCCAATGAGATTACTGTATCCAGGATCTCCTTGCTGTCTTCAGAGAAAATGGGAATATTCTCAAGAAATTCATGAGTGGTCGAGGATGTTGTCGACGTCGATTCAGAGTAGAGACTACTGTAATAGTCTCGAATAAATTCTGATAGCTGTTGTCCGTTGAGGACTTGTCCAGATTCATCAACTATCGATTCGACTTCACAAGAAGCAGTACGTCGTCTAGTTGCCTGAAAGAAGTACTCGGTTGGAGAATCGCCTTCCCTCAGCCAGCGTGATTGGCTGCGCAGCACAAACTCCAAGCTGTGCTTGTAAGTTTGTGTTGCCAAGCGTTCCTTTATTCTGTTAAAATAAAGAATCAACTCCGGCTGAGTTGGGAGAAGAGCTGCCACCCGAGATACTTCGGCCGACAAGCTAGAAGCTTGATACCCACTTCGATTGAAATTCGCTTCGATAAAAGATCGAATTTGGAGCTTTCCAACATCCCACCATTGACTAAGAAGAGGAAAGTCACCTTTCCTCTCTTGCCAATCGTGCCAGAATTCAGTGAATTCATTGATGAACTGCTCGGAATTCAACAAATAGTTGTTGAATATCCAGTATGCAGTTCTTCTTTCAACTAGAGTGCTGGTTGCCACTACAAGAAGGTGATCGCTAACGGAACACACTTCATGAGTGACACCAACGAAATGTTCTAGTATTCCAGGTGAGACGTAAAGTCTATCGATTCTGGAGCCTGCGAGACTTCCATGGATATTTCGCGAGACCCTCGTGTATGATCTAGTCGTAGGATGCATCCAACGATAGATATCCACGAGTCTGAAAACACGAACAAAATTCCTCAGCCGAGTAGCATTGACAGAGTTGAACTCAACTCCGGAATGCCGATCCATTGAGGGATTTAGCGTGCAGTTGAAATCACCTCCGAGGATAGTTTCGCCACTAAAATTCACCAGACAGGATTGAACACTATCAAGAACTTGTCTTGTAATGTCCTGGTCATGAGGAAGGTACACGTTTACTACCTTGATGTGTTTGTCTTGAACGACAAAGTCCAAGGAAGAAGCGAAGCCTGGGAAGATATCTGTATAGACAGGAGACGATAGTGTGAATTTGTTGGATACAATGATTGCCACCCCTGAGCCTCGACGAGGCGCAGGTGTGGCAAACATTGCATAGCCAGTGTGCAAATAAGCATAACGCTCAAGTTGTGTATATGTGTCTTGTGTAAAATTCGTCTCCTGTAGAAGGGCAATGTCTATATCGAACATTTTGACATGTTCGATAGTGCTGTGTAACCTTGTATGTGCACTTAAACCCCCGGCGTTGATAGAAGCTATCTTGCACATTCAAAGAGATGAAAAGCTGAAACGATGATGGTACGACGTCTATTGACTAGGAGAATCAACCAAGCGATGCTCCTGTATCAACTCCTGCACCCTCCTATGGAGTCGATCTAACCGGGATATACCGTTGTACTTCCCCTTCTTCTTGCACTCCTCTTGTAGGAGTAGAAGTTGGGGAAGTAGCAATTCCGGCTTCCCCAGCTCCTCCACAAGAATACTCCAGATTTTGCCTGAATTCTTCTTGTACAGGAGCCGGGAAAGAATCCTCGAGATCTTCTCCCTAGGAAGGGTTTCCAAACCCTCCGAGACTTCAAATTGGCTACCAATCGACATGGTGCTACCACACGATTCGTAGCCACTGAAGCTCGAGAGACCAGTCTCATCAAAACCGGTCATATCGCAGTCCGAAAGCTGCTCGAGAGACACTTCCGTGTCTCTCACAACAACCTTCGAGCCGCAAGCACCACTATCGTCCTCCTCCGAGTGGGGCCGTTTTGATTCGACTGGCTTTGCTGGCTCTGGAGGAGGCAGCATCGCCCGGTCCACCTTCGTCTTCCTCCTCGTCCTCCTTTTTTTACCTACTTGGCTATTCGACTCCTCGTCGGAAGTAGCCATGCCTTCGCGTGCCGACGTGGCACCGTTTATAGCCGGAATTTTTTTTGCCTCTAAGACAACTTCAGGCACTTTAGCCACTGGCTGCTCCAAGATAGCAGGCTGAGTGCTGGCAGAAAGTTCCTTCTCCGGAGCCACTACTGTAGCAGTGGTTTCCTTCGAAGGAGCCTTCTGTTCAGCCTTCTTTCCGCTTCTCTTGGGGCAGTCAGCAATAAAATGCCCTACCAAATGGCAAGCATGGCATTTCGCTTCGGTGCCCACGTCTATCCAGTATCTCGAGCCGGATATGCTCAAGTAAAAGCCTGATGGAAGCGTGCACCCCTTATTTAAAGTGATGGACGCTTCCCGGCTGGTACCGAAGATACCCCGCCCGAGACCCTCGTCCCCAATTTTGATGGGAATGGCGCGAACCTTTCCATGAACCTTCCCGAATCTCCCAAGGAAATTCGCGAGGTCTTCATGTTGGGCTCGCATAGGGACCCGTGAAAACACGACCTTCGTGGGCTTTTCCCTGAGTGGGAACGGCACAAGGTGTCTACCATCCACCTCGATGCCCTCAAGCAAAAGCTTGGTAGCGCTTTCGAGGGTTGTGGTATACACCTCAACCATTCCCCCAGCTATTATCCCCATGGAGAATAGCTGCTCACAGGAGATGACGCGGAAGATTGCCTTCAGGTATGCAGTCTGAGGACATCCTCTGATGTGCTCCAACTGCATCCCGTAGCTCTCGTCCTGCCACCTCCCGTCGAAAAAGCCCTGGAGACCCGCACTGGTCTTGGGCCGAGACTTACCTGCGTCCAATGGGGCCGGACGAGGAGTGATGCCTTTACCTATAATTTCAATTGTAGACACTTTCTTACTGGAACTGCCACTTACCTGTGCATAAGATAACCCTGCAACTATGGCCGGGGTTCGTAGAGCTTCTTTTGTGGTCATTGTTGTTGCTGCTGGTACTGGTGGCTTCTTCTCTGAAGAAAGCAGTGGCCTCATTTTAGCACCACTGGGATTTGGCGCTTCAGCCGATGCCTTTTTGACAACAACTGATAATTTTGGATGTTGTTCCACTACTTCCGGAAGCTTGAATATAGCTTCTGATCCGGTTGCTGCTGCTGTGCCTGCTGTTGCCATATTAGCTGATGGCTGCCCTGTCTTGGCCTTTTCAGTAGGGCCCTTGACGGCCTTTTCTGCGGGCCCTTGGGAGGTTTTCTTAGAAGAAGAAGAAAAACTACTTTTGTTCTTCTTTCTCCTTCCAATCAATTTGAGGGGATCATCAATCCCCAAAGAATCGCTGCTGCTGCTGCACACACTCATCTTGAGTGCGGCAGTATATAAATTTTTTTTTTTCAATAAAAATTTTTTTACAATTATTATAGTAAAATTTGTTCACTTTAAAATTTAAAACTTGCTGTCCAAACTAAAATTTCTTAGAATTTCGACGTTGCCATGGCAACGACCAAAATTAAATAAATTGAAATTTAATTAAATACACAAACTGTCATTCACTTTTGAATCTTTCCAAATTTAATTGTTTATATATTTATCTTTAATTATAGTTTATTTCACACTATACACACACACAACTAGTATATTAGTTAGAAACTAAATCTCTGAACTTTTTTAGTACGAATCGCTGTTTTTAATAATAATTTTTTCTGGAAGCTCCAAATTGACACGACTGCTCTCTTTGAAAATAATAATAATAATAATAATAATAATAAACATATATTTCAGGATTGCGTACACAAGATTGTATAATCTTTTAGAGTACAATTAGATTGATGGAGCTAGATAATTTGACATTTGCTAAACTACTTAAACTATATCCCAAACCAGAAAGAGAGAAAAACAAGACAAAATAAAAAAAATGAAGATAAGAGAAAAAAAAAAAATCTATAATGTTGAAGATGTTTAACTAATAATATTAAATTATTCTGTAGCCTCAATTGTGGAGAACCATGGTAAAAAATTTAACAAAACAAAAGAGTCAATGCGCGCGTGCCTTAATGAGCCTTCTGAAATCCCCGATACTGCTCGCCGTCTGAGCTACATGAGGAAGAGCATTCCATAATCGAGTTATTTGAATAGGGTAAGAACACTCCATTACTGACCTATTGAAGCGAGGCATTATTAGATTCCGACCTCTTTGAGACGTGGTGAATTCGAAAAATTCTCTAAGATAACGCGGCTTATTAGTCTGTAGCAAGACATATAGAAAGATTAAGGCCCTATGCTTTAAGTAGCTGGAAAGAGAGCAGCCCAACAGGCTAGACCTGAAGAACGAAACATGGTCGAATCTCCTCAATCCAAATATAAAACGTATACAATCGTTGAATGCAACCTCTAACTTGCGAGCGCAGAGACTATCCAACTTAGGATAGATGATGCTGCCAAAAGTGAAATGAGGTAGAATAAGCGTCTTTACGAGCTTAGATCTCATACCTCTCGATAAGATGTGGGCCGAAAGCCATAGCCGCCGTAATCCTGAATATATCTTGCTGAGAGTAAAACTGATGTAATCGCAGCACTTCATATCCTGATTTAATACAATTCCTAGATTGGTGACTTTGCTTAAAATAGGTAACGAGTACCCATTCAAGATCACGGGAGGGACTTCCGATAATACTTCGTTATTGTTATAGAAGGTGATGCATTGCGATTTATGGGGATTTAATAGCAGTCTGTTGTTTAACGCCCAGGAGTGGACTCTTTCCAAGTCGTCGTTTAAGCGTGCTATGCAGTCCTCGACAAGTCCAATAGGACGACTTATGTAGAGTTGAACGTCATCTGCATATAGGTGGATGCTCACATCTAGCGTAACATTGGGCAAGTCGTTGATGTATAAACTAAAGAGCAATGGACCTAAGATAGATCCTTGTGGCACTCCACACAGCAAGGGTAAACTACTTGAAACCAAATTTTTGACCCTCACACACTGACTACGCCCCATCAAAAAGCTATCAATCATAGCAATTGCAGATGCGCTGAAACTAAAAGAATTGTATAGTTTTTGCCGGAGGATGGAATGGTCTACACTGTCGAATGCCTTCGAGAAATCTAGTAGTGCCAGAACAACGAAATTTTCCCTATCCATAGCGGTTCGGATGTCAGAGGTTACTTTTAAAACTGCGGACTCACAGCTGTGCGACGCACGAAAACCAGATTGCCAACGTGTTAGAAGATTATTGGTCTCCACGTACTCAAGTATTTGCCTGTACATAAGCCTCTCTAGTACCTTCGACAGAAAGCATAATATGCTTATTGGCCGAAAATCTTCGGGAGATTCTGGAGATGATTTTTTGGGTATAGGTAGGACTATAGCTGACTTCCAGCTACTGGGGAAACAGCAAGACGTGAGGCAACTGTTGACGATATGGAGAAGGTACTGACTAATAGAGGGCAACAATATTTTAAGAAAACGTGGTGATACGCTATCTGGGCCAATAGATTCGGATTTGATGGAAAATATGGAGGAAACGAGTTCATCGATTTCGACCCCACGGAAGGAGAATGTGCTGGTAATATGGCCGAGTGCCCGTGCACTGTCCAGGTTGCTAATGAGGTTCGAGGGCGGGGGCTGTAAATGAGACGAAGTTCTGCTAGTGGAAGTGAAGTGAACATTGAGTTCATCAGGATCAAAATTGGAATCCGCTTTATCCTTGCCATACACTCCAGATTGGCGTAGATTACGCCACAACTCCTTTGGCTGAAGCCTCGAATTGAGCTTCGTGCTATAGAATTGCCGCTTGGCAGACCGAATGGCAGTATTAGCTCTGTTACGCGCAGCTGTATATAGCATCCGAGATGCGTCAGATCTGATGCGCCTATGTCGCTGATACAGGAACTCACGCTCTGCAATTAAAGACCGTACGCTACGCGAAAACCATGGGCATCCATTGGTAGACACGTTCATCGTTTTTAAGGGAACATAATTTTCAAATAAGTACATAATAAGAGAGCTGAGGATAGTAACTTGGTCATCAACAGATGTACTATTAAATACAGTGCTCCACGGCAGCTGCTGGCACTCATGATATAGCGCGTTTTCATCGATATGTTTGTAATCACGGTATGTGAAACTATTGCGAGCAAGACTAGAATCCAATGTGAAGTTGTAGTTAAGGAACAAAATATCATGGTCAATAGTACTAAAAGGGCTGATTTGATCTTGTAAGTTGACTTTATCTCTATCGGTGACGAGAACCAAGTCGAGGATCGAAGGATTAGCAGTGCTGAAATAAGTCGGGAAGGCATTAACAGTGTTGAGGTGAAGCGATTGAAGAAGATGTGAAAGCTGACCTGACGAGGCATCACGACGAAGTAGATTAACATTAAAATCTCCGCCCACTATCACGTTTTCGTAGCGTTGAGTTATGTATGATATTGAGCTCTCGAATTCATGAACATTATCGCTATTAAATAGGTTAGGAGGACAATAAACTGACGAGATGACACATTTTTCGTGACCTGCCGCAACCTCGACACACAAAAACTCAAGAGGCAAATTTCTAGAGGAGGAAATTTGTTTAGCTCTAAGCCAATTTCTAACATAAATAGCTACACCGCCTCCCATACGGCCGATTCGGTCGTTACGAAATAGGTTAAAACCCGGGATTGTGAGAAATGAGGATGGAATCGATTCATTCAACCATGTCTCGCTAATCATGACAACATGTGTGTCTGAGCCAGAGATCACGTACCGAAATTCGTCGATCTTATTGCGGAGACTTCTCGAGTTGATAATGCATAAGTTCAGACCAAGATGCCTATTGCACATAATGTTTAAGAGAGCTCTTATCCTATCCAAGCCCGAAATATTATCCATATATAAGGATTACCGGGCAGCCATCGGAGAATCCAGACACTCGAAAATCACCGCACACAAACAAGACACCAATTGTTAAACTCCACACAAGAGGCAACAAATTATATGAAGATAAGTTCATGATTATTAATTGATTATTAGAAACTATTGAGATATATATATAGAATATTTGAAGAAATCAAACAGAAGAGACACTAAAAAAGAAAAATACTAAAGAATACAAATATGCTAATGAGTGCTATACCAATAAAGAAAAAAAAAAAAATGAAAAAAAAACACAAGAAATAAATGTTGAAATACTAGACTACACAGTATCGGCTCCAGATACGCTGGCTTCATCTATTGCTGGTTACGTGGTATCAGAGACGTCATTCTGCTCAGCAACGAATTTCAATAGTTGGTCACGATCAATAATTTTTACCTCATTACCCCTGTCACTTTTCTTGATGTATAGTAAGCCATGTTTCGTTCGCACTGAATGGATTTTCCCCAATTTTCGAAGCTTTAGCGCCTCACGCAACAGAGAGTTGTTCTTCGACGTCAGGCTCTCGTTGATAAAGATAGGACTAGTTGAAGAGAAGCCCACAAGCTCTGCCAGATGAATACCATTACGCCTGCGGTAAGCCGACAGGAAAGCCTTTTGCTCCAGCTGACTGCAGAAACGAGCAACAATAGGATTGTTTTGGACTGGAGATTTTGTTTGTATACGAAAAGCATCTGTGTATGGCGATAATGAATGACCTATCACTTCAGCGATGTTTTTGACCAAGCTTATAGAACTTTCGCCTTGCTGCCGAGGTATTCCCCTAATGATTACGTCGTTCAAACGCTGCTGTCGTTGAAGGTCATCGATCTCCGTTCGCAACAGAGCATTCTCCCTGCTAACTTCCGTCAGTGCACCTTCGCAAGCCACTATTCTACTCACCAAAGGGGGAATGACATCATCAATTTTGGCTGAGAGACGGCTTTCAAGCTGCTGAAGACGGCGATCGAATTCAGTGAGGATGCGAGACTCTAGCATTTGTATAGAACTTTCAAGAGCAGGCGAAGAGATTTCCGATGTACTCGACCCAGGCTTGCTGAGTGTGACGATCTGCTGTGGATTGTTGTTCCCCTCACAGCCTGACGTAGATGGCGTTTTCTCTTTTTTCTGGCTTCTTCCGACCATTGTATTTTGCACAATGAGCTAAGAGAAATTACAGACGAGATCCAGAGATCAACAAAAAGAAACCGCTAGTTTGGCACTGTGCACTTAACAATATTATATTAAGAAATTCCCACTAAATTGGCTAATTAATAAAATAAAACAAATGATGATCAGCTTTATGGCGAATTTCTCGTTTAATTACACGACTAAGCGGCTTTTTGGCGAGTATTACCACGTTTTCAATAACAAATTCCAAGAGCCGACCAAACGCACGTCTATTCACTAGCTGACATTACTGATAAGACTGGCAAATTTGAGTCACCGCGCTCTTAACCACGTGCGAAATCGGAATTTTCGTGTGGCAACCATATTCGAGTTATCTGATTTCATCCATTTTTGAATTTAAATCTACATTTTTTTTCTACATCAATACGTTCGACAGTATTGCTCAATTATATTATGAAAAAGGTAATTTTTGTACCGCAACTTTTGAAGAAGTAATTTTTTCCAATAGTGAGTTCGTCAGGTAGTATTCGTAGACCTTCTATATTCGGAGGATATTTGGAAATTGCCAATATGTTTCTGCATCAAACGATCTACAGCAAATCAATCATACAGTCCAAAGCCTGTCCCACATGACTCAGAAATATCAACAAAACTTTCATTTCCAATATGCTTTAAAAATAGTCGTTCGATTATTTCTTTGTATTTATTACTATTAAAGTAAAGTTAAAGTAAATCTATTCCACCAAGGGTTATGCATCAGATTAGTGAAAATTATGTGTCGCAGATTAATCTTTTTTACAGAGAAAGAAACACAAAAAAAAAAAAAAAAAAAAACAGGAGGTGCATCGTGTGGGAGACATGCAAAATTATCGGTTCGCGATGTGAATACTATTTAGCTCTTTGGCTCTAGCAGATGTGCGAATGCTGAATTTTACGATCGGCAATTTTTTCTCATCATCGTGCATCTCCGCGGTTTTACCGTCACTTGGTTAATATTCTGCGTCAGTTATGCGGAATTAAAGTATCTTTCGAGTGTAACATGATTACATTTTCAACTAAGTAACTCATTAAACACGTTTGCGAATTTACTACGTACGAAATTTTCATAATGCACATACCCACCACCCCTTACATAGGATAACAGTAAGAAGCTTAATATTACAGAAATGTGAATTTTACGGTGATCTCCTTCTTCATACTAATAATCTAGCATGATTCTTTGCGTTCAAGCAAACCCACCACAGTTATCACACTTTTAGAATATCCTGCTTTTCTTTACTTTTATTTACTTTTATTTACATAATTATTATAGGGACACGAAAGCTGGTTATAATTTTGTATTGATCCAAAATATAAATATGCAGAATGAGCAAATTTCGGGTACCTTTCTGAATCAATTATAACCCAAGGAACTTTAATTGAAACGTAGACTTATACTGGTGCTTTCATATTCAGCTCCCTTTGATAAAATTAAGTTATTAGAGGTCAATAGAGGGCAGGATAACTAATTCAGGCAATTATTTATTTATGGCTATCTAAAAATACACCGGGCATTGCTATTGAAAAGAAAATCACGCTAATCATTGAGAGGTTGTAAACAAAAATACAGTATTTAGCAAGTTGTAATGAAAAGGTATTTTTGATACCACTTTGATAATATGAAAGTAACGAAGGTATCAATTTTGCCTGGCATGTCCGCAGGACAAATAATAGCCTTCATATCATTGAAGTATTTTACGACTAGATGATTTTCCATGTTCTTTCTACACATTCAGGTCAAAACGAAATATGGATTTTTATACTACAGTTTTTGTTTTTTTTATATATATTTACCTTACAATAGAGAATTGAGTACGCCTTAATTAGCTTTACAAATACAGCTGTTGATTACAGAATTAAAAACTTTGAGCATTTCGTTTATAGCTCTTATTATTTAGAAATAAAGATACTAATACAGAGCTCTCCAATAAATGGAGTATATAAAATTTTATGTAAAAGCTAATTAAGTTTTTTTTTTACCTACCTACCTGAAAATGCGGTGATAGTTGTTATTGGTTAAATGAAACAGTGAGAAAAATACGTAGTGCAGCATTCTAAAGTATAAAACCGCGAAACTCAATATCACGACCAGAAGGATATTTACATTTTAAAATCCCGAATATTTGGGCATGAAAAATTAATAGTTTTGAAATTTTGATTTCAAAATAAAGTTTATATGAATTGTGTGAATTTTAGTTCTTTTAGAATGTTAATGTCTGGAAAATATTATAAATCATCAAAAAGTTTCTGACAAACCACTTGTTTTTATACTCTAGATGCAATAATTGACTATGTTGTTTAGATTTTAACGCTTAGAAAGAGTTGGTACGGCACAACGTATCACAATACTACTTATTACGTTTGCCCGAAGTCCACCCGCAAAAATTTAAAATGGGCCCCTTAATTTCTAAATTAGGCATTTTTGTGCGCGGGCAAGACTGGTGAATTTGTGTTTATATAACTATATATTTGATATAAAATTAATTATGTCAAATTTGCTGCGAGGAAATTTGCTAGTGGAATTAATTAGCAAGGAAGAAACTACAGAATTATGGAGGCACTAATGTGAGTACCTGTTACATTCTTTATATTGTTTAATTAGTTTGCAAATACAGAGTGTTCGAAAATTCGTACATACTATTTTAGAATTCCAAACACTCAAGTAAACGAATTGGAATACTTTCTTCTTTTTAATCTAAGAATTTTCCCGCCAAAATGCATTATTAATTGATATTTTTCATTATTAATTTAGAATCGGCAGGGAATATCCTTATATTTTACCTGACACATATACCTACCCAGGTGCAACCATTCTTAAGGTACACATCTCTTTTCCGCTAATCAATACCTCAATTTGCGAGCCTATTTTACAGCATTTTGGCGGGAAAATTCTTAAAATAAAAGTTTTGGTACCTCAACTGTTTCAATTGGACAGTAAAGTTAGGGTACTGATTAGCAGAATTTTTTTTTTCATATCTCGACATATTGAGTCCTCAAATAGTGTGCATGAATTTCCGAACAAACATGCTGTATGGTGGAAAAAGCGTCATGTCCAAATATGTCGAAAATTAGTAAAGTTAGTTACATTGTGGTTGAAATTGTATATTACGTTTTTCACAAGACGTTATTTTGGTATAATGCATCTTCCAGTAACACACTGCGAACTAACTTTTATTTAAGCTTTATTATGTTCGTACAGCCATTACAATATTACATTGCAATATTAATTTGTATTTAGGGAAACGAAAGATCAGAAGGAAACAAGAGCCTTTTCGACAGTTGTGAGAAAAACTGCTCAATTTTCTATGAAGCGTCCAGTTCCATGAGGATCATGAATCCCGATTATCTGCAAAATTCTGTCACATCATAGAATGATTGCCAAGATTTAGAAAGTGTCGACGAAAGTTCTGAAAAGGATCCGATATTCCGGCCTGAAAGCTATTCAGGAGATAAAGGTGAATATGATGAACACACTATACGTAAGTAGTTGATTCAGCCTATATAAATAGAGTAAAGATAAGCTTTTTACTTATATCTGTTTAGGTACAGTAAATATTGAACAACAAAATAGGTCCAACAATATTGATGTGAATCAGAACAGCATCTCTGCAGCATTCTCACTGCAAATCAAGGGACAACGAAGAAAATATGCAGATGAAAAAGACTGGAAGCGAAATAAACAGAGGAAATTGAAGCAGAGTGGGCTCACATTAATACCGTGAATAAAGAAGTTAACACTAAACGTGAAGTCAAAATGAAAAACTGTTCTAGCTGTCCAAAAAAATGTTCCGCTATATTTAATATCGATGTGCTGAAAGATATTAATGAGAAGTTCTGGACACTGGGGAGTCCTGAAATGCAGAGGAACTACATAAGTTTCCTAGTTATAGAAAAAAAAATTATCAGTTAGAACTGCCGCTGAAAATAATTCTAGGCGGAAATTTAGCAGAAATTATTACTTGATTTCAAACAAAAAGAATCAAGTTTTTTTATTGCAACATTCAATATAAGTGGAAAGTACGTTGACCTTATTGTAAATAATCGTGACCCGCACAACCAAGATTTGATCAAAGGGGTCGACATTCCCCTGGCAATAAACTCCCATCAGACAGCAGGGAGTACATAAAAAGCCATATTGAGTCCTTCGCAAAAGTTCCGTCACACTATTCAAGAAAAGACATACAAAAAGAGTATCTGGAAAGTAATTTAAATTTAAGTAAAATGTATGAATAATATTTGGAACAGTGTGATGAAGATAACATACAGCATAAAAAATTGGGGCTATATCGTCACAGAATTCAATCTTGGTTTTCATATTGCTAAAAATGACTTGTGCGATTCTTGTTTATGATTGAACGGTTAAGTGAAGATGAAAAGGAAAAAGAAAAGGGTTGAGTTTGATGCTCATATTGAACGAAAAAATACTGCGCGACTACTAAAAAACACTTTGAAGGAAGAAGCTTGTACTGGAAATTGTCTCTTAGTAGAATTTGACTTGCAAGCAGTTCTATACACTCCAAAGTGCAATGCGAAAGCTCTTTTCTACAAGAACAAGCTATCCGTTTACAATTTAACTGTACTCCATGTAGAAGCAAAGATAGCATACTGCTACATGTGGCACGAATGTATTGCCAAAAGAGGCTCTATA
The DNA here is from genome assembly GCA_963924295.1 of Dioctria rufipes. NCBI lineage: Eukaryota > Metazoa > Arthropoda > Insecta > Diptera > Asilidae > Dioctria > Dioctria rufipes. Next base: position 77,415,069 of record OZ002740.1, on the reverse strand, counting down.
GAAGTTGGTTCCTGTCTGTTAAACTTTCTATCTAAATGTGCAAACAATAAGCCTGTCTATTTATTTGCAAAATGTACCCTAATTGAGGATTTTACGATATGTACTGCACCACAGCAGGTACGATTTCCTAGCTAGTATTTGCATTTAATTTTACTTGTTCACAACATGTTAAGCGACTGTACCTGCCAGTTTTCGGAGGGTTAACACACTGTTATCAAAGAAATTGCAAGTTAACGCTAGTAATACGCGGTAATAGTAGGGAAATTGAAAAATTTAGGTTATGGAATTTTTTATTATTTTTGTCATAGCTTAGTATCTAATACCTACCAAATTTACAAAGCAAAATTGAAATTTGGCTTTATTGTACAAATCATGAGATAAAACTGTAAAAGCGAAAAGTAGTCATCCAATTTAATAGACAATATACCATAAGACATACTACACTGCAACACAAATGTTATTTTTCAAATCTTTGTTGTTAAACCTATCATCAATAATTCAACCATCGGAGCAGGGAGTTCTTCAAACTGTAAAAAAATGTACAGATTCAAAATGCTTCTGTCGATTTTAACAAAAATTTACAGCAAATCGGTCAATTTTGAATGTATAATTAATTATTAACATTTTGGATGCTATCAGATGGTTAGTTTCTGCATTGCATGATATCAGAAGCTCAACGATAAAATACTCATTTCGCCATTCCGAAGATGTTCCAATTACCGAAAAATCCTGAAAAGTTGTTGAAACGAAAATATAAAATATTTCAAGATTTACTAGGAATACGTTTACAGAATGAATTTGTATTGGCAGATGACATTATAAAAGAAGTCGCAATGGTGTGTTTGTTGCTGCTGCTGAAATAATGAAATGCTCTTTGAAAAAATTTTACATCCGAGAAAATCAATGTGGTGAATCTATTAAATATTGTTTTCTCACGGAAGTGATCCATAACGTCGCTGTGTTGATGTTGAAAAAACAACCTTTCGAGAATGATTTTAATGTCGTTGCGCCATCGCTATAACAATATACTAATTTGTCATTCCGTTTGTAATAATATTTATAATAATAATGCCGGTAGAGCAATGCAGACAGGACGCGCACGCTTTATATTTCGATTTTGGTATATCCATCTGTCCGTCCGTACTTCCGTCTGTCCATCCGTCCGTTCGTCTGGCAGTCTGTCAATCTGTCCGTCTATCCGTGTGTCTGTTCATCCATCCGTATATTGTAAAAAGAATCAATAATAGATGATTTTATTGCACCAAGAAATTCTTCAGAATATGAAATCCTATGAAATTGGTTATAATCATTTTTACTGTCCGACGGACCAGTCTAGAAATATATGCGAAAAACCAATTCAACGATCAAATTTGAACTGATGGGTGACCATACGAAATTACAAACGGGGATTCATCTAGGGTATCATAAGTAATTCTAGCTTTTTTACTTGTTTTCTAATCAATTTCATTTTCCATTTAACTTTTTGTTACAAAAATTCTTTCTATATTTAAATGGCTGCTAAACATTTTAGATGAAAAAAAAAAGTTATGCCCTTGATGTTAAAATTTTACGGGGTCAAGGGTAACACTACAAATTTGCATGACTTTCTTTTCACGAGTTCAACTTCATGGACGTAATAACTGAGACATTTGACCATAAAAGTCCCCTTAGGAACAAGCACTCAAGTTAAATCCTGAAAAATCTATGAAAGGATTTATGGTGAGCATTTAATTGACTACACTTCGTTTTAAAAAGGAAAAATTCTCAAACGTAAGTTTGGGGGGAAAACAGTGATTTTAAAGGTGAGTCTAGAGCAAATTTGATCAGGACATTCCATTGAAACTATTGGCGTACTCCATCCTACTTATTTCCCGAAAACCCTGTGGATACATTAAGCTTTCAGTAATGACTTATTGGATAAATTACGACAACATAGGAAATATAGGACATTTGTATGACCATATCACAAATTTTTAGTAACGAGCTCAATTTCGTATATTTTGAACATTTATGTTTTTTATACATATTTTTACGTGCAATAGAAAGGGACAAGTAACATCTATTGGAAATGGAAACTTCGCATTGAATGAGTAATAAGGTGCGGACACTAAACAATTTTAGGTTCAGAAAATAAATATTTCTGAAGTAGAATTTGCGAGAAAATCCTGGAGAATTTGTAAAGTATAAATGTCAGTGATAAGAGCGAATCTTGTCTTATATGTAGGTATAGCCACTCTATACAAATTAGCTGACTTGCGGTTAAAAATTATAAAAAAATTAGTTTTTGTTCCACAATCTTTTTACTAAAGTACAAAGGACTTGTTCAAATATATCATCAAAGTGAAATAATTCTTAACCGGAAATTATAGCCTAAAGCACTTTGTTGTCATATTTATTACTAAAAGTTTACTCGATTAAATTCTTAGTGGTATTTATAACTAGAATGTTGTTCAGAATATGTAGTTTGATTATTATAAATAAATATTTGTAGGCAATTTTAAATATATCAACATAGATACTGTAGACAGAAACGAATTTACTTACCAGTCTTTTATCTTATTCTCTATTATTGTTATAGTTATAAATATCTTCCGTAAATAAATAAAAATAAAAAAAAAATTTTCTTTCTTTTTATATGAAACCGAAAATTCCAAAATTTACAAGCTGTCATTTGCTATTTCGCGGTGTTAAAAGTTATTTTATTTGCTTTAAATACCACATACCTGTAATTAATCAAACAGTTGTAATAGGATAAGCCCAGATTTCCAATTATATTTCCATGTGCTTGCAAATTTTAAACGCCAAAGAATGTTTTTCAACGTAATATACAGGGTGTTTCATAATTGATGCACCTAGCTCAAGAGCTTCATAGCTGAGACGTTCATAAAATTATAAGGTGAAGGGCATGGTAAGTCGCGTCATTTCGTCGGTAGAGGGGGTTATAGATTTTTAGTACTTCTTTTACTTTACACCATGTAACTTTCTTAATATACAATTTATCAAAGTTTGATTCAACTCAGATGATAGCACACCATCTCAGCTTTCTAAGAAATGCCCAATCAGCCTTCCTGTCACCTTTCGTCGGTAGTTGTAGGATGTCAAAAATCAAAACATCGGAAAAAAAATTCTTAATTTTTTCAAATTTAAACGATTTTCCCTTTGAGCTAGGTGCACCGAATATGAAACACCCTGTATATTTAGGCCTGAGAGAGACTTATATCTGCTTATACGTGAGATTTTGCTGTTCGTAAGGTGAAACTTAATTCACATGAAAGAAACTGGATGACGCAAAATAAAAAAAGAAAACATGAATGAAAAGGGTTAAAGCCCCTTGACCTAAGTAGCCCTTAGTTTCATATTTTGCTGAAATTTTTTTCCGTAAAATACATGTGATACCAAATTGAGTTTAATATCAGAAATTAAAACTATTATGTTTAATCTATTTACTTATTTTATATCACTCATCTTGATGAGAATTTAATTCCCCTACACATCACACGGATTCTGTAAGAAATTCATTTAAAACTGGTTCGATTCGAATCGGTTGAACTAAATTCATATATGTAATGCTGGCGTTCTTGATAGCATATATCTTATTTTTCGAGCTTCAAATGATACAAAAACTAGGTCAAAGGTGGAAGAAAGAAGAGTGAAGACGTATATGAAGATATTTAGATTTTTTTTTCATGTAGGTATATTTAAAATTCACAAAATTATGAATTCCACCACCACACATATGTGCAGATGTTGCTAAGGTGAAAATAATATACAAAAATACCACATTCACTTTAGTTAATCCTCAAAATTAATTAAGAGAAAAATTACGACGGCGTTATCTATCCATGAGATGGGCTCAATTAAAATCCACCTAAGGCAAGCTCACAATAATTATACTTACATAGACCCATTTGAGTTGCCCTGGAGCATAATTGACGCTGAAGAGGCTTCGATACTGCGAGCATTTTAAAACCGACATTTAAGTATAAAATGTGAACTACATTTTAGTGAAGAATATGACACATACCCGCAATATAATTCGATTTATTCTCCTTGCCATGATTAGTTTCGAGTAAGAAACTGTCTACGAAATAAAAGAACAACTCTTTCCTTATGCCATTTAAGAGTCTTCCGATCACAGAGGACGTGTTAAGTTCGCAATCAAAGCTAAGTGTTGTATGTGGCCGCACTATCCAGCCATTAATCAAGAGGTCTGCATTAACTGTAATGTACCAAATACATTTCTAGAGGCGTTATTTAAAAGTTGCAATCTACTCCGGTACGCAGATTTAAGCATCTATCAACTATAGTTCATGAAAACATCTATTACCTCTCTAGGATTTGCGCACAAATCTTTTTCAGATGTTTGCCGACCCCAAATACTTCTTTTGGCTCTCATTTTTCTATAGTTTCTCAAGAGATTTGCTTCGTCTCCGTGTCATTCGTATTATAAGATCTTCATTCAAAACTTTGACACGATATCAAAGGACTCTGAGTGAAATGTGATCATGAATTGAAAAATCTTTCAGCGAGATTCTACTCGATTTTCAAAATAATCAAAAATACATAATAAGGAGGGTTTCGAATAAACCTTCGATGATCGCAGGTTTTATTTTGATTTGTATAGAAAACTGATGAATCTCTTTGATGTGATGCTTGTGAATTCGTCATATGTCATGGCCAGGATTTATCTGTGTCATTCACCTCAAGATCATGCAGTCCTTCTTATCGGTGGTTAATATCTGTCGGGTGTCTTTAGTAAACACATAGTGCAATGCATGCGCAGCATATCTGGCGGCGTTTCTTGAATTTTCGTCTATGCGTTGCTGTTCGATTTCTATCATTTACTTTACTTTTTTTTTTGTATAATTTCGTAGGAGGATGATGGAAAACCAACCAAAGTCATGCATGGCTGTGCATTTTTAGCCGCGAGATTATATCTGAAATACTATTGGCATTTAGACGGTACGAGTATACATGTGTACGCCTCATGTCTACATATACAGTGAATTCCTTTGGTAAATAATTTTTTTTTTATATTTAAGTCATGTTTTGCATGTTATCAAGAATTGTATACAAATTAGTATAATTATTTACAGTCATAAATTAGAACGGTTGTTAGAAATAAGTGCCCTACTGACAAGTAGGCGGACTGGATATTTCGATTTATCCAGACTCTTAATTTTCCAATTATTTTCTTAGAATGCTCAGTTTGAATGTATTTCTAATAAAAATTAGAATTTGGAATTAGATGTTAATTGTGGAATTGGTGTTTAATATCGTAAATTTAAAATGGAATAAAAGTAAATGGTTTTTCTTTTTCTTTTTTGTGGTATGGCAGGAATTAAATGAGCTTTCTATGACTTGTGATTTACTTTGGTATAGAGATACAGAAGCTAATGGTGCGGGATTTTCGAAAGAGAAAATCGATATTAAAGTGAAAGCTGTTTATGGTTTTCACATTCCTAAGGTTTTATAGTTACTTAGTTCGTGCAGATAATACCAATGAATTTCATGATTTTTAATTTAATTTTGCATCATTTTTCAAGAAATATTCCTCCGTTTTGTTCTTTAATACTCGGAAAAAGTTGGTTTGAATTAAAGAATAAGGCTGATTATGATTGCTGGTTGAATGAAGGTATTTGGCAACACTTTTTTGAGTTAAAATTATATTCAAGTGTATATAAATCGTATCTGAAATAAAAAGACGCCCTTTGATCTGATAATTTTATAGGGTAAAGTATTGAGTTGACTGACGGTGAAATTTAATTAATTACTTCGAGCAATTTTGTGATCAGCTTACCTCAAGGAATCGCGTGGTATACCGGAAGGTATCTTGTTCTGAATCACGCTGTATATGGACGTTAATATGTATAAATAAAATGGGGAATCATATTTTAGTTATAGGACTCTGTTGTAGATCATTTGTAACCCCTAATCTGTCCTTCTCACAACGTAAATAAAGTTAAACAAGTATGAGAGGAGAGATGTATTTTTGACGATTTCACGCGTTTAAGACGATTTCGCATCTGCTTTACGTTTTCGGCATGATTAATTAATTGGATTATAGCATACCATATTGAAACCCTGAAATAACTTTCAAAACTTCAACTTCAAAATTAAGATGCAAACTGGAGTTAGAAACTATAAAGGCTTTTTAGAAAACAATTCTAAGTATAAATATCATACTCTTTTTATTTATGATCTTTTACCATAAATGTTGAAATGTATTGCGGAGCAAAATTTATTGTGTAATTTTGTAAAATCGATTCGTAAATATTACGGACCTTCTATTTACTAGAATATAAGTCTACATAATGGATTACTGAAATTTACATAAATTCATTTTTGAATATAAAATATGTTTTAAGCAAAGTGAATCATATCCCTAATCCTTTACATTAAAAATACTTGAATTTAACTGATAAATGGAATTGAAAATCTTACTAAATGGAAAAAGAATTCTCATATTTTTAATTTCCTTGATTTTTTATCGATAGCAATATGTCGTACTTATTTGTGACTGTATAGCGAGGTAAGTACAGCTCAAGAACTTTGTAAATGCCATTAGTTGTATTTGAGATAGTTTCCAGTCTTAAATTAGAAAATATGACTAATAAACAACTCTTGCATAACTCTTATATTAGCTGTGTTCTTTTGGTTCCGTGCAGTGCACTGCAGAGCACAGGAGATTGCGAATTGAATTGACTTGTAGGGTGCATAGAAGTAGGAAAGGTTTTGAAAGTATAGAGAAAATGATCAAATTGCCATGACTTGAATCCTTGCAAAATGTCAAAATAGAACTTGATAAACTTCGGAGCAAAGTTTGACAGGTTTACCTTTTGTAAGAATTAAAGTCATGGCACCTAGATTATTCTCTCTATGCTTTCAAAAAATTTTCTACTTCTATACACCCTACAAGTCAATTCAATTCGCAATCTCCTGTGTTCTACAGTGCACTGCACGGAACCAAAAGAACACAGCTATTATGTTACTGCCTGTGTCTTCTCTACGACTTTTACGCGACTGATACAAATTTCACAGATTACTTCCACACCTCGTGGGTCTAGCGTCGAACGAACATTATCAACATTGGTTGGATATGAAAAGGAAATCAAAGTAATGATCTTACCTAATATCTTGTTTTGACCATAAACGCTTAACGACTTGCCTGTAATAAATGGAGGAATGTCTAAAAGCCTTATTGTTTCAGCCCCTTTTTTTATTTAAGCCATATTGTAACTTATTAGTGGTATTCTAGTGAGAAATACGAGAGATTAGTCTTAAAACAGTCGGGTTAAAATTTTACTACAACCAACCAATACACGATATATATCCGACTATTATATGTATGGCTGTCTTATTGCGGTCATATGAGGAATGTAAAGCTATTGTGATGATTATTTTGTGACAGCAATATTACTGTAATACGAACAGTCATTCAGTTAACGTATATGAACCATTCTGAATTAATTTACACAACTTAAAATCTTATTTACTATGTTTATAAAACTAATTAATTGTGACTAAAATAAGACTTAACTGTATGACTATTCTGTCGTAATACACAGTTATATCGACGTTATATGACATCCAGAAGGTTTATACGACTTTTAAGTTAAATGGTTTTACTTGGGTAATGCTAGTAATTAGCACTAATGAACTGAATTGTATAAAAGAATAGGATACCTACGGATTAAAGTGTTAGGCAAATATCCATTATTATACTATTTCCCGCCTCCTCAAATAAATAGAAATGGAGAAAAATGTTGAGAAAATAGCGCGTAGATTTCTGGCATTTGACATCGAGTGATTACTTTTAAAGAAATTAGTAAATAATATGCCCGTCGCGCGATGGATTGTACCCGTTGAGCCATACAAATATATGTCTAAACATGTCTTCATAGAAGTTGCTTAAGTTGCTTACTGCTCCCTTAATCCCCCAACGATAGAGAATGGTAACTGTACTCTCTCTCCATCGAACACCGTTTTGTTGTGATTTATCTGTTGTTGCAGCTCCAGTTAAATATGGTTCCAAGTAGCTCTTGGTCTTCTCCTATCTGAAGTGTTATTTGCTGGTTCTAGAGTCTGCTTTACTGCTCTACTAGGGTGAAATTATCTATTATATATCTCCATCTATCTAGTTCCCAAAGTTCTTCGTTTGAGACTAGATAGATCCTGGAAACTTAATCGATTCTGAACAAATGATTATTACCAATATTTTGTAATCAGTATGTTATGGATTCGGTGGCCTTATTCGGTTCGCAACGATATAATAGTGCAGTTTACACATTGGTGTTGAAAAGTTCTTATTTTAAATGTGATTTCAATTTAGTTGCATGAATTTCTGAGAAAAGGAATTCTTTAATTATTTTCCGAATAACTTTTCATATTCTCCACTCTACAATGCGGAGGTGTTGTTTGAGTGTACCTATATATTTTTTTCTCTAAATTACGTCTTGAACCATCCGAATTACTTTTTACTGCGAGATTTTCTAGCACCGTCTTTAGGTCCTGGTATAGGAGGGCCAGCAAGGAGATAACAATAGTAGGTACATACCGCGCAGATCAAGGAGATGGTCAATGAATATTTATATATTTTATTAGATTCCCAAGATTGGAGAGGTACAGGCCTTTTTATTGATAAAAAGGACAACTATTGATATGCCTGGATTCAATTTCAGCAACTCGGATGGGACGTTGTCTATTACTTCATTTGTTAGTGGTTGTTTTCCTATAAGGAATGGTGATCAAACATTAATTAATGAAGGTTGTACATTCTTATTAGATTTATGTTATCCAAAAGTGTAGATTGGTCCTGTTGGAAATGTTCTTCTGACCTAAATTTTATCTTGCTGTTGCCATGAACGTGACATACTGGCTCTTTACAGCGAAAGATTTCATAGCAAATATTGTGTAAATAATTCTACTGTTGGCACTGATTGCCATGCTCTGAGTCAATCCATAGGCTTTTGGTAGCCATGACGAGGTAATGAACACATCCAATGTCTTCTCTATTGAAGCTTCGGATAGGTTTTAAAATATTTCTCTATTTACCACTGATAATTACGTAGGCATGGCCATTGACTCTGTCGAAGCTAATTGATGCATTCGTATCCCGCACTCCTACCAAGATAACCATATATTTATCTAGGAAGGAGATCGAATGCTTCAATCGGTCGCGTATGGAACTCTGTGTATTTTCTTCTGTTTCTTTAGTTGATCTTAGCTTAAGTAGGCTAGAATCTGTATAAACATGATTATTTATAACTTAGACAAGTAAAAAAGCTAGAATTGGTCAAAGACTAATTCCTATGATACCCTAGATGAATTTCCGTATAAAATTTCGTATGGTCACAGATCTATGAAAGTTTGATTTTTGAAGTGGTTTTTCGCATATATTTTTAGAACGGCTCGTCGGAGAGAAAAATTTTATGGATTTTCGTATTCTGTAGAAGTTTTTAGTACAATAAAAATGTCTTGGACTGACCGTTTTTACAGTATATGTAAAAAACCTAAATATTTATATGGCAACACCAAGAAGAGGCTGCCCTATTTAGCCGATTTTTGAATTTCATTTTTTATTACTATAAAAACACAATGTACCGAATTTCAGTTCTCTGTGTCGACGCGTTCTTAGGCGATGTCCAAATATATATTGGAAACCGACATATTTGTACGGCAACCCCACGAAGGAGTTGCCCGATTTGTCTCATTTTCGAACTGAATTTTACTTCTTTTTTTTTTGAAGTTCGTGTACAAACTTTCAGCTTTCTAAGTGAACGAGTTATCGTGCATACGGATAGACGGACGGATATGCAAAACTCAAAAGAAATTTTTATAAAATGCGCGGGTGTCCAATCTATTTTGCTCCACCATCATTATTTCGAGTTGTTTTAAACGATATGATTTCATCTAGGATATAAAAACAATAGTCTGATTACATTGTACTTATGTCAAGTGGAGTTTTGTGTGACGAAGTTTTTTAAGTAGGGGATTATTAAAGCTTCTTATCCAGCGGCTAAAAATTCAAATTGGTAGATTCATTCTAATAGAAAACCTGAGATCTTTATAGAAGCGCCATTTATTGGATTACGCTTGCAATTGGATAAGAAATGTAAAATAGTGTGGCATCTGAAGACACCAAAAAATTACTGAAATAATTAAGAGCATGACTGCTATTTCCAAGTCTTTCTTATCACTTGCATCAGTGCTAGAAATATATCCAGAATTTCTCGGTCTTGTTCTAGTCAGTATTTTTTAAAGAAATTCAAGTATTCTATAATGTAAATCATCTGAAATAAAAGAGGGTCTATTCGTGCATATACGAAAAGTGCATAAGTCCACATATGCTCTTATAGATTAAGAGTTCACGACCAAAATACTTACGTCATTTCAGAAACAAAATTTTCCATTTTATCGCACTCTCTTAACATTGTTGATAACTTATCCGGAAATCTGCCTGGCTTCCAGTGGTGGAGGGCTCTGCAGGATAGCTTGGAAGGCCTAAAAACAGGTTAACTTACGTGATTTCACAACGGCTGATTTTTGGTGACGCAGGAGAAAATTATATCTCATGATTAATGGTAAAAATGGCAGACACATGGGATGGTGGGAAAGTGGTGGCAGACGGCAACAAAGACTCGAGAAAATGTGTATAAATTACGTCACGATAACTCGAGAATGGTTTCACATAGAGTGCTGAAATTTTGCACGTGGGCTCTTTTAGAAAAAAGTAAATTCAGTTTCGAAAATGGGACCTATATATTAGTGCACTGCCTAACAACGCGTAGACATAGAGAGCTGAAATTTGGTATAAAGTGTTTTCATACCAATGGTAAATACTAGTTAATAAATAGACTAAATCAGACAACCCCTCCTTGGTGCTGCCATACAAAAACCTAATTTTCACTATATATTTGTACACTGCTTGAGAACGGATCAACGACCAGCGCTGAAATTTTGTACACAGCGTTCCCACAAAAATAGTTAAAACAAGTTCAAAAATTAAATAAATCAGGCAATCCCCTCTTGGTGTTGCCATATAAAACCAAGAAAAGGTTGCCGCTTTTAAACTTGTATTTGCAATTTTGATGGAATTGCCATGTGCAAGATTTCAGCGGCGTACGTCGTCGTATTCTCATGCAGTGTTGCAATATATAGTGAAAACCCAAAATTTTGTATGGCAGCACCAAGAATGAATCTCTCGATTTAGACTATTTTTGAACTAGTATTTACTATTGCTATGAAAACACCACGTACCAAATTTTAGCTGTCTGCGTTAATGCGTTCTCAGGCAGTGTTCAAGTTTATACTGAAAAATAAAATGTTTGTCTGGCAGCAACAAGAAAGAGTTTCCCGATTTAGTCTATTTATGAGCTAGTATTTACCAATGCTACAAAATCATTTTGTGCTTAATTTCAGCTCTCTCTGTCAACGCGTTCTTAGGCAGTGCCATAATATACATATAATGAAAAACCAAGTACATATTTGTATGGCAACCGTTTGTCCGATTGGTTCCATTTTCAAAACTAAATTTACCTTTTTCTAAAATACCCGTGGGCAAAATTTCAGCGCTCTAGGTGAAAGCGTTTTCGAGTTATTGTAGTATAACGTAAGTTATACATATTTTCAGCCTCTATGTTGCCGTCTGCCACCAATTTCCCACCATTCAATGCGTCTGCCATTTTTAGCATTGATCATGAGATATAATTCTCTGCTGCGTCACCAAAAATCAGCCTTTATGACATCACGTAAGTTAACCGGATTTTCTGAGGCCTTCGAGGCCATTCTGCAGAGCCCTTCACCTCTGCAAGCCAGGCAGACTTCCGGATAAGTTATCAACCATGTTAAAAGAGTATGATAAATGGAAAATTTTGTTTATGAAATGAGCGTAAGTATTTTTGTCCCCAAATCTCCGTGTAATATAACCTCATTAAAAACGCAATAAATGTAGAGACAACTTAATTTGATTGTAATAAAATCTAAAATTA